>JAFVLL020010317.1:41561-83008 GCA_021397915.2 Tor tambroides
ATTTAATACACGAGTTTCACAATTTGAGTTGAATTACTGAAATAAATGAACTTTTCCATGACATTCTAATTTATTGAGATGCACCTGTATATGATAATGTACTGTGAGGGGTTGCAAAACATACACATCACAACATTTTTTTTTTTTTTTGGAACAGCTGGAAAGCTTGATGAAATTCTCTGTGCATTATTTTTCAGTTTTCCCTTGCTTTGTGTGCTTGTGTTATATGTATCTCTGAGACTTATTTTATTACTAATGGTGACAAAAGTGCATAACTTTTATGAAATAAGAACTCAGCAGTTAGAGCAGTAAATAAAACATTTAAAACCTTCTAGTTTAGATTAAAAAAAGTGCAAATAAGTTATGTAACAGCTGATGTTTTTGTCATCCACTGCTCTGTTAAAAGAGTTAACGATAAACCTGCCCCTATCTGCTATTCAAGGGTATTTTAACACCAGTACATGCATGCTATTTTCCTTTAGGACAAAGGTTTTGGGTAGGTTTGGAGTTCTAGATGTCTTATATTTTGCTGGTGCATGTTTATCTAACTATGTTTATCAATAACTGTGGAACTGCTTAAACATGCTTCAAAAAGTTTTCTTTTTGTGTTCCGTATTGAATATTGTATTGTTTTATTGATTGACCTTTTTGTTATGTCTTGTTTATAATTATTGTGTTGTTAATATCGATAAGATTTTTCTAACTACAGTGCTGCAGATGTTGAAGGTCTGCCATATGAAGTCCAGAGGGCCAAGGAAATAAATCGGATGTTCGGACCCAAAGGAAGCTCAGATGCATATGATGTCATCTTTGACCTTCACAACACCACCTCAAACATGGGCTCAACACTCATTCTGGAAAGCTCAACAGACCTCTTCAACCTTCAGATGGTGCATTATATTAAAGTAAGAAACTAGATCTAATTATATTGTTCAGTATTATTAAAATAGTTATTTACTTATTACCCTCTGCACCTACACTACTGTTCAAAACTTTAGGGTAACTTTTTTTTCTTTTTTAAATAATTTCAATTCAGCAAGAACACATTAAACTGGTCAAATGTGACAGTAAAGATATTTAAGATTTATTTTAAATACATTTCTATTTATCAACCAATGTTGAAAGATCAACATTGACAATAATAATAATAATAATAATTATAAATGTTTCTTGAAAACCAAATCAGCATATTATAATGCTTTCTGAAGGATCATGTGTCACTGAAGACTAGGGTAATGGCTGCTGAAAATTCAGCTTTGCATCACAGGAATAAATGGCATTTAAAAATAAATGCTTAATGTCCTAAAATAAGTAAAACAAAAGCCATGTTTACACAGACACCTGTGTTCTTCCCCCTACAGAAAGCTATGGCTCCCCACACCTGTTCAGTACTGTTAAATGAACACCCACAGCTGAAATATTCAACCACACGCTCTGTGGCCAAACACCCTATCGGTGAGTACCAAAGTCCTGGGATACTTAGCAGGTCAAACCTGATGTAAAAAGCAAGTTTAATATTACCCCTGAAAGTTAGCCAGCTGCAAAGAAGTGGAATAACCAATGATAATATGAAAAGTTTAGTTATAATGAAAGCATCCAGAGCTTCTGCAGATAATTCTGTAGACCTCTAGAGCTCATTCTGTGTCATTTGATGAGACTCCTTTTTCCGTGAATTAATATTATAGTGGAAACCCAACACCAGTACCAGTTGCACCTCTTTTAAAATGGTGTTTCACTGCTGTCTGTGATGAGAATAGACCTGTGAGCCTTTGTTGGGTCACGACCCATCATGTGTTTGTGTTGCAGGTCTTGAGGTGGGCCCTCAGCCACAGGGCGTTTTGAGGAGCAATGTATTTGAATCCATGAGGACGATACTGAAGCATGCGCTGGACTTCATCGAGCTCTTCAATAGTGGTGAGGTCAATGGAGGTTAAGCAGAGATCAGCACGCTTACTGCATTGAACCTGGAATGTGTTTCTATAAAGGGATTGTAAAGGCAACTGGGGTGGCCACAATAGGATTATTTTCTATATTTCATATACAATAGGATTGTGTTCTAATATAAACCAATAGTAATCATGTGTGAAAGTATGGACAGTGACAGTACGTTGTGTTTTTTAGATGTGTCACACAATTTGATGAGAAATAACGCTTTTGAATAATGATGTATTGTTTATAGATGTTTCACGTTTACGTAACTTTCTTTCCCCTGTGGCCATCTGTTTCTCTGCCAGGATAGTGTGTGACATTTCAAGACAAACGGCTCTACTATATATAAACACACTTACGCACACACTCACCGCCCAGAAGTTTGGGGTCTGTAAGAAAATGTTTTTCAAAGAAGTCTCTTATGCTCACAGAGGTTGCATTTATTTGATGAACAGTATAGTAAATATTATGGAAGCCTTTGTACCTCACAATTCTGAGAATTGTGAAAAAGTCAGATACTCTTTTTTTCTTCTTCTTGCGATTCCGAGTTTACGTCTCACAATTCTTTTTTTTTTTTTTTTCCGCTGGTGAATAAAAAATAAAAAAGGTAAGTCCTACTTTTTATCCCACAATTTATCTCACAGTTGCAAGATTGTATCTCACAACTCAGACTTTTCTTCTCAGAATTGCGAGTTTATGTCTCACAATTCTGAGTTTATATGTCGCTATTCTGACTTATTTTCTCAGTTGCGTGAAAAAAAGAGAATTGTGAGATAAGTTGTCGCAAGTACTTTTTTTTATTCTGTAGAGGAAACAGGCTTACATAAAAAACAGCTATATTTTGAATATTACCATTTGAATAATCATTTTATATACACTGCCGTTCAAAAGTTTGGGATCAGTAAGATTTTTAATGTTTTTTTGAAGAAGTTTCTTTTGCTTATCAAGGCTGCATCTGTTTGATCAAATACAGATAAAAACTGGAATTTTGTGAAATATTATTGCAATTTAAAATAACAGTTTTCTGTTTTAATATACTTTAAAATATAATTTATTCCTGTGAAGAAATGCTGAACTTTTAGCATCATTACTCCAATTTTCAGTGTCACATGATCCTTCAGAAACCATTCTGATATGCTGATTTATATATATTATCAGTGTTGGAAACATTTGTGCTGCTTAATATTTTTTGGGACCTGTGATACTTTTTATTTCAGGATTCTTTGATAAGTTAAAAAGAACAGTGTTTATACAAAATCGATTTTTTGTTACAATATACACAACTATTCAAAAGTTTGGAGTCAGTAAAAGTTTTTTTTTTAAGAAATGAATACTTTTATTCAGCAAGGATGTGTTGTATATTAAAATAGGAAACCAATATGTGACCCTGGACCACAAAACCAGTCTTAAGTGTCAATTTTTTCAAAATTGAGATTTATACATCATCTGAAAGCTGAATAAATAAGCTTTCCATTGATGTATGGTTTTTTAGGATCGGACAATATTTGGCTGAGATACAACTATTTCAAATTCTGGAATCTGAGGGTGCAAAAAAATCAAAATATTGAGAAAATCGCCTTTAAAGTTGTCCAAATGAAGTTCTTAGCAATGCATATTACTAATCAAAAATGAAGTTTTGATACATTTATGGTAAGAAATTTACAAAATATCTTCATGGAACATGATCTTTACTTAATATCCTAATGATTTTTGGCATAAAAAAAATTGATCATTTTGACCCATACAATGTATTTTTGGCTATTGCTACAAATATACCCCAGCGACTTAAGACTGGTTTTGTGGTCCAGGGTCACATATTAGAAATTGCAATAATATTTCACAATATTGCTGTTTTTTTCTGTATTTTTGATCAAACAAATACAGCCTTGATGAGCATAAGAGACTCCATTAAAAACATTAAGAATCTTACTGATCATAAACTTTTGAACGGCAGTGCATTTAATATAATTTCTGAAAGAAGTTTCTTATGCTCACAGAGCCTGCATTTATTTGATCAAAAATACAGTAAAACAGTAATATTGTGAATATTACAATTTAAAAATAACTTAATTTCATTAATGTTAAAAAAAATAAAAAATGATTCCTGTGATGGTAAAGCTGAATTTTCAGCAGTCTTCAGTATCAGATTATTTCCTATATTTCCTATTTTCCTTGTTTTCGATAATGTGTTTCTCATATCATTTAGATGCTTCATGTTTACATAACTTTCTTTCCCCCGTGGCCATGCATTTCTCTGCCAGGATAGTGTGTGGCATGTCAAGACAAACGGTTATGCCCTCAGGTCATTGAGTCAGTAAGCACTAATTTAAATATGAACTGTCTGACCTCGGCATTTCAGCCAGTTTGAAGTATAGACGATGACTTCTTCAAACGTTTATCTTCCTCTTTTTTTCCCCCTCAACATTGGAAACATTTAAACAAGGTAGTCACGTGTATTTTCAGCCTGACATGAATGCACATTTCTCCATGCCTCACATTAAGCAGGAACATGTTGTGCTGGGCAAGCTTGGCTGGTTTCTCTTCTGGTTTTGCTGTTTTGTGACTTGAATACTTGTTTGTTAGTTGGTTAGTTTCCATGTCATTAGTAGCTTGCTGGGTTTTGTAGTGTCATGCTGTGTAGAGGGGCCGCATTGTTGTGGATGAATGTCTCATTGTGAGGGCTCAAACGTGCTTTCCGTTTGCCAGTGTGGAACCATGTTTGGACCACATCAACATAACAAGCAAAACAAGAGATCTGACATAATGGAAACTTAATTAGAGGACTCAGGGATTTGACTGACGCAAGAGCCATCTGTTATGAACACAAGCTAACAGCAAAATGTTCCAACTGTTTTAAAATACATTAATATTACTCATATTACACTTTAAGGGATTTGGAACATAAATCTTGAGTGGAATTTTCATGCATATGTTTATCTTTTCATAGCTTGTGCACAGGGCTTGTCTCATTTGCTCACGAAGGCTGCATTTATTTGATCTAAACTACACTCAAAACAGTAATGTTGTGAACATTGCCATTTAAAATATTTCTATTTTA
Source organism: Tor tambroides (assembly GCA_021397915.2). Lineage (NCBI taxonomy): Eukaryota > Metazoa > Chordata > Actinopteri > Cypriniformes > Cyprinidae > Tor > Tor tambroides. The sequence goes on from JAFVLL020010317.1 coordinate 46,549, forward strand.
ATATTAATATGTCAATTATTCCTTATTAATTTTCAGCAGCCATTAACACGCCATTCCAGGGTAATGATTCCTTATCTATGTTGTGCTGCTTAATATTTTAAATCGTGATACATTTTTTACAGAAAGAAATCTTTTATAACATTACAAATGTCTGTCACTTTTGATCAATTTACTGTGTCCTTGCTGAGTAAAAGTATTAAAAAACATACTGACTCCAAACTTTTGAGCAGCATATTATAAAATAATATAATTAATGGCATGTATCACTATAAAAAAAAACTGCAACATGGCAGGGTTCATATTTTGTCACCATATGTTTGACAAAGTCAAACAACTTTACAAATGAAACAACATATCAAAGATAAACTCAAAGAATAAAAAAAATGTTTAGTGAAACATGAGGAGCGCTTCAGCATGCGTCTTCCATGTAAGGGTGTTATGTGGCTGTAAAACTACATATTATTGGTCATTTTAGATGTTCCAGTCAACTTGAAATATGAAATATGTTGTATTTTTTGTAATAGATAGTGATAACGTGAAGGAAGATCATATGGCAAGACTGTACCGTAATGTGAGGAGTGCCAAACTCTTTGTTGCAATTGAAAGTGATATTTTTATGTCTGAGATACTTATAAACCTGACAATCTCACGTATTATTAACATATTTCATTAACAAAGTAGCACGATACAGGATGGAAAAAATATTGGAAAAATACTCATACTCAAAAATACAAATGAATCTAGGTCTGTTTATTTACAGAAATATTTTGCTTTTATAACATTTCTAGGCCAGCTTGATCCCACTCCCCGTTGAAGGAACCAAAGCTGAAAAAATACAGCATGACCTAAGCATAATAAACATGTTTCTAGATTTAACTATGTAATACATCTCTATATAAGCCACTGATTAATAGTTAAAAGAATAGGTTGCCCAAAAAAATGAAAATTTGCTGAAAATGCACTCACCCTCAGGCCATCCAAGATGTAGATGAGTTTGTGGATCCAGCGTATCCTCTGCAGTGAATGGGTGCCGTCATAATGAGAGTCCAAACAGCTGATAAAAACATCACAATAATCCACAAATAATCCACACAACTCCAGTTCAGTTCACATCTTGTGAAGCGAAAAGTTGCATGTTTGTAAGAAACAAATCCATCAAGACTTTTTTTTAAACTTCAAACTGTCACTTCTGGACAAAGAACAAGTAAAAACAGTCCAAAACCGTTTTGTCACAAATGTGTCAATGGATTTTTATGTGAGAGGACAACAAGGAATGGACATTTTCATAAGAGGAAGCATTATGGATTAATGACTCGCATTCTCACCAAAAGCAACAAAAACACCTTAATGATGGATTTGTTTATTACAAACACAGCTTTTCACGTCACAGGATGTTAATTAATCGACTGGAGTTTTGTGGATTACTTGTGGATTATTGTGATGCTTTTATCAGCTGTTTGGACTCTCATTCTGACGGCACCCATTCACTGCAGAAGATGCATTGGTGATCAAGTGATGTAATGCTAAATTTCTTTAAAAATAATCTACATTTTGTATGACCTTAGGGTGCGTAAATTTAAGGAAATGTTCATTTCTAGCTAAACTATTCCTTTAAGTGACAACAGACAAGGTCAAATCTCTCTTTCTGCTTTTTCTTTCCTTTTTTTTAACTCTGTCACAGGTGTAGAGTTTCCTCCATGTACAGTGGATGTTTTCAGAGTCCAGGAGAGAATGGACTACCCCAGAGACACCAACGGCAACATCACAGCTATGGTGCATCCTCATCTACAGGTATTCTAAATGGACCATCTAGTAAATGCATAGAGAAGTGTGTTTCTTTTTAAAGGAAAGCATATACCCTCGAGCGACGAATAAAAGCGTTGCTCTTTATGACAGGGATGCAGGAAGGGGGAAACACATGTAAGAAAATGTGTCCTATGACTCGGATGTTTGCTGTGCTTGTTTTGACTCCCAGGCTTCACTTATTTTCCACAGTAATGGTCCTGTTCCATTCCCTCTCTTTCTCTTTCTATGTAGGACTGTGACTGGGAGCCTTTGAACCGGGGTGACCCTATGTTCCTAACATTCAATGGGAGAACAATCCTTTATGAAGGTGCCAACACAGTGTACCCCACGTTTATTAATGAGGCTGCATATTATGAAAAACAGCAGGCCTTCATGACCACTTGTAGAGAAATACTAGCTTCTAATGCTATCAGAAAAGCGTGCAAGTAATGTTTTCTCTTAAAAGTCAATATGACACTCAGATAGTTGACATGTTTGTCATGTACTGTAATTTATCTAAAAGTCAACTTAAACATTTTTCTAATTCTTGGATAAATATAATTGAGTTTTATGACCTTAATTTAATATATATATATATATATATATATATATATATATATATATATATATATATATTTGTAACACCACAGGAATATTTAATTGAAAAGTAAAAAAGCCAAAAGTTTACTAAAATTGTCTTAGAAGAGATGGTAACAAGTCACAATATCAAAAGTATACACTATATGTTACAAATATATCTATATACCATATATAACACTACCATTCAGATGTTTGTGGCCATTAAGATTGTTTTTAAAGAAATTAACACAAAATACCTACCTATAATTATATATATATATTTCAGATATTTCTGAAGGATCACGTGACATTGAAGACTGGAGTAAAATTCAGATTTGACAGAAATTCTAAAATAACTGAAAATAAATAATTAAAAACTATATTACAGTAGAAAACTGTTTATTTTAAATCCACAATAATTATTTCATAATATATATTTTTACTGTATTTTTGCCCCAAACTTTTGAAACAGTAGTGCATTTCTTAAAAAATCTGCTCATTTAAAAATGTATAAATGCGTAAAAGCTCATTTTAGTTTTTTATAATCTAAATCTAAAGATTAAAATTGGTATTGCTTTTAACATTTTTTAACAGTTTGAATGAATACAAATAAGTTGGGTTTTGTACTGAAAATGTTTAATGAAATCCACAGTATGTAATGAAGAATTTATATTCCTAGATTTTTTAAAATACTATGTAGGTCTACCTCTAGTGTATGTCTGCACAGTTCAGATCCTGATGAAGTGTATGCGAAATGCACAAGCTCAGGAAAAGTCTTCACTGCTCTCTAGTCTCTGATTCAACACACTGTTGACTCAAATACTGACCTGAAACAGCCTTAAAACAACCACGAAATAACCTCTCAGCACTGCTCATATACGTCATGCATCATGGGATATGAATCATCTGTCGAAAATCTCTATATTTTGTGCTGTTTGTGATGCAAAAGTGTTGTAGTCTAAGTCTTGGAGTTCCTGACTTCATCCTCATTTCAGTGGTGCAACCCAAATATTGCCTTAATTGAACAAATAGACAGGATTTTTATCTGATAGAAAGAGTTACATAAGCTCTTACAGAACTTACAGTAATATACAATATGATTTGGTATACTATATGGTGGACTTTATGGATTGATGGATAAGCTCAGCAGGCACTGAAAAGCTTTGGCAGAAGTGTGATTTTAGAGTAATATGTGTGAGATTTTGTCTTGTGATGTATATGGCTTGTGTTAATTGTTGAAAGGCCCATTATTATGTGTTGTTTTTTTGAAATAGTGTGATGTTTTAAAATATCTATCTATGCAAGGAATAATATATTCACTTTATGTGAACAGATGTTCTTAGTTTATTCCAAATTGAAGAAGAAGCTTGATTATTTTTAATACATTTACCAGTTATTCCATACAGTTAATTACATACTGTGTTGTATGATGTCGTTAAGGTCCAGGTGGAATTGAGTATTGCTTGAAAAAGCTAAATGTTGTCAAAATGTGGAATATAATGTATTTTAATGTAATAGGCATTGTCACAATGTATTTGTTTTACATGGAGTCTTGTCAGTCTTAATGACATGAATTAATATGGAGTAAATCATTTCATAATGTAAATGTATTATGTAAACCATTTACATAAAGCCACAAGAGATTTCTATTTTGTCTCACACAGATCTTTGCAAAACAAACAATAAAAATGTTTGTCTTCATTAAATCTACTTTGCACTTTTTAATTCAGCAGATCCTCTATTATAAAAATAGTTCACCTATATTCAATTGCTCACCCACATTAAAAAAAAAAAAATCTTCAAGATATTTTTTTGTATTCCACAAAAAAATAATTTGATACTGGTTTGGAATGACATGAAGGTGATGACGATAACAGAATTTTCATTTTGAAAATTTACTTAAAATTTACTCACCCTCAGGCCATTCAAGATGTAGATGAGTTTGTTTCTTCATCGGAACAGATTTGGAGAAATTCAGCATTACGGAATTTGCTCACCTATGGATTCTCTGCAGTGAATGGGTGCGGTCAGAATGAGAGTCCAAGGAGCTGATAAAAACATCACAATAATCCACAAGTAATCCACATGACTCCAGTCCATCAATTAATGTCTTGTGAAGCAAAAAGTTGTATGTAAGAAACAATTAAGGCATTTTAAATTTAAACTGTCACTTTCAGCCAAAATACCAGTCCATAATCCATAACAATGCTTCCACCAATGTTAAAGTCGATCCCCTGTTGTCCTCTCACATCAAAATCCACCAACATATTTGTTTAGGACTTTTTTTTTGTTTTTGTAAACTGTGCTGGATCTGTGCATATTTCTCTCCTGATTCAGGTGAGACAACTTTTTCCCTGAAGAAAGCAGTATTATGGATAGAGAATGGTTTGAAGTTAATTGATGGACTGGGGTTGTGTAGATTACTCATTTTGTAATAAGTAATCTACTCTCATAATATACTCTCATTCTGACGGCACCCATTCACTACAGAAGATCCATTAATGAGCAAGTAATGTAATGCTAAATTTCTCCGTGTCTGTTCTGATCCGCATCTTTTATGGCCTGAGGGAGAGTAAATTTTCAGCAAATGTTCAATTTTGGGCAAACTGTTCCTTTATGTTCCTAGGGGCAGCCGTGGCCTAATGGTTAGAGAGTCGGACTTGTAACTCAAAGGTTGCAGGTCCCAGGTCCGGCAGGGATTGTCGGTGGGGGGAGTGAATAACCAGCGCTCTCTCCACCCTCAATACTACGACTGAGGTGAGCACTTGAGCAAGGCACCAAACACATGCCAGTATTGCTTGAAAAAGTCCCAGGTCCTTGAAAAAGTTCGAGTCCCAGGTCCGGCAGGGATTGTCGGTGGGGGGAGTGAATAACCAGCGCTCTCTCCACCCTCAATACCACGACTGAGGTGAGCACTTGAGCAAGGCACCGAACCCCCAACAACTGCTCCCTGGGCGCCGCAACATGGCTGCCCACTGCTCCGGGTGTGTGTTCACTGCTGTGTCTGTGCGCACTTGGATGGGTTAAATGCAGAGCACAAATTCCAAGTATGGGTCACCATACTTGGCCACAAGTCACCACCACCTCCTCCTCCTCCTACATGTTCCGTGTTTTGTTGTACATATTGACCACTAGAGGGCAGCACTTCATCATTAAACCTGAGAAAATAACTTTGCCGTTGATTCCAAGACATTAAAAAGCACTATTGTTCTAGCAGCTGCAGGATCCCTGAATTTCCAAATTCACAGTTTGTTTTGGATTTGGGAATTTTTAGCCACATTTTCTTTAATCAACAAACTATACGTTTTCATTAGTGAACTTTTTCCCTCATACTAATTGTAAATGATCTGTGGGATGGGCAAATATGCATACTAATATGACAATAGCATCTAAATCTTTGTTCATTCACCATCATTAATTGTCATTTGTGTGTCTTACTCACAGATGCATCATGCGTGTCACTGTGTCCCTCCTTTTTCACAAATCCATTTCATCAGTTTGCTAGAAAGTGTGGAGTGATTTTAATGTGTGAATCACCATGGTAACTGAACCAAGTTATGTATCATGCATTTACAAGTCACTGCTGATCAGGTAGAAGTTGAATAGGCTTTTAGTAAAAATGACCTTGCAGTTCTGGGATAGAGTCCAAAATGTAACTGGAATAAAGAAACAAAGCCTTCTAAAGGTTTCTTTCTTTGCCAAATGAAAGATACTGCACTGAGCTTGAATTTACAGGAAGACTTTCTCTCTTTGGCTGCTATTCAAGCAGGAGTTAAATGCATTGATGCGTATCAAATAAAGGATGACCTAATCGGGTCTTCATGTTTCTGACACATGCCAGTTTTATAATGGCTCTAAGCCGATGGCTTTGGCATAACTACAATAATTGGTGAATAATTGTTAGGTATGCAAAGAATTCTACTAGATCATGTTAGATGTTTACACCCCTCTGATGGTTCATGCAGACTGAGTGTTTTGAATCAGCTGAAGATGCAATGAGACGAGCCCTCGGCCTTTCAGAGGTATGACTGCATTAGCTTCAGTGAATGCACTCGTCTCCTGTTTCTAATGTAACAGACCATTCTTCCTCTTTCCTCCCCCAAGCACCTCATAATTACCATCTTACTCATAGTTTTTTCCTCCCACACAGAAAGCAAGTCATTTTCCTTTTTCTAGTTATTGTTTTTATAATGCATTTTCTCTTTTTTTTTTTTTTTTACAACTACTTTAGTTTTAGTTTAATTATAATAATCCTGATTTACTCACCCTCATATCGTTTCAAACCTGTATAACATTCTTTCTTATGTTAAACACAAAAAACTATTATTTATTTATTTATTTATTTATTTGTTTGTTTGTTTGTTCATTCAATCCTTCTCTCTTTCTTTCTTTCTTTCTTTCTTTCTTTCTTTCTTTCTTTCAATCATTCATTCATTCCATACAATGAAAGTCAAAAGGTTTTCAGTCTTGTTTTGGACCCCACTGACTTTCATTGTACGAACAAAACTGTTTAAACATTCTTCAAAATAAGGTTAGTAAATGATGTCAGAGCTTTTTTTTTGGCAAACTGTCTCTTTAAACCCCCTGTATGGTTGTTAACCTGTTAAAATAAATAATTATACAGTGCTAAACCACTGAATATCCCATAGAGATACATTTTACAAGGGCTTAGGTTGAACGTGGGATCAAAGGATGCAAAATGTCATGAATTATTAATATGGATTCCTGCTGAAACTGCATTTGAATGTCCGGTGCTAATGCATAAGCACACATACTAAAACCCTTATGTGAGGGCTTTGCTTCATTGCGCACTGCGAAGCTGCAAAGGTTAAAATGATAGTCATTTTTATAAAGAAAGGAAAAATGTAGCATTTGTAGTATCTTAAGCTCCTAAACAGTGGATTCTAAAGTGGACTGATCCATGCAGCAGATCACTCTGCCCCCTCTCATCTCCAATGTGATATGTGGCTATCAGTACACACATCTCTCATCTTCAGTTTCTCATAGAGCTCCTGGAACCTGGCCATTCCAGTTCTCCAGTGGCACGATGATACCCATATCAAATTTGTCCAGCACGTCCCTACTAATGGTATTGACATCGGGGTGAGAAGGGGAATCTGAATAAAGAATAGGCCCTGGCAGCTCTGAACAGAAAATAGACCATGAATTAGACTCAACTGGGACATAAAAATCTGACCTCAAATGTACTGGAGAACACTTCAGTAAAAGAGTCAGTGAAATTTCATTTTGTGTGAATGTCCACTCTTTTCTCAACTATTATTGTACTATGTCAATAATCAACAAAATTCTGCAGTGATGTCTGCAATAATCTATCTTGCAAATAATACATAGAGAGCAGAATTAGGATTAAATCCATTAATTATCAAGACACAAAATGCATCATTACAGTTTGGTAGCAGCCTTTTGACACAAGAAAAAATGTACACTGAAGTCAAGAGCACAGAAAACAAGTAATTTTCCTTTTTCTAGTTATTGTTTATTATAATGCACTTTCTCTTCTTTTCTTTCTTTTTTCTTTTTTTTAAGAAAATGCATGTTTCCCTCACAAAGTTATACATTAAATTAAAATTTTGACAATATTTGCTTCAGTAAAAGGTTTTTTTATTATTATTTTTTAGAAGGAATGAAACGCGGAAATAAATAATAAATAAAAAAATAAAAATAAAAAAGCAAACTGAGTGTAAAACAATGAAACCCCTCTTCTGATTCAGAAAATACAAACATTTGTGCATGCCTTTATCATGCTCATCATTTCTGTCGCTCCATCTTAATGAATTTATATTTAATATTATATATATTTTAATATAATACATTAACATTAAATATTGATGAATGATTATTATTACTTCTATTTTTAGACGTGTTTGCTACTTTTATTTTGCTTAATTATGTTACTTAATATTATTGTGTTAACTATTATGATGATTAATTAACTATTGTTATTTTCATTTTAAAAGTTTTCTAAAATTTACTCGTCATTTTGAAATCTAATTTAACAGATTTCTGTATCTTTTTATTTGTAACTATTACTTGTTTCTATTTATTATTTTGATTTTAATTTATATTTATTTGTAAACCTCTACTGAAATGTGTATTCATAGGAAAACGCATGTTTACTCAACCAGGTGGGGCTTCAATGGTGTGTAAAAAAAGCAACCACAGGCTGGGATTTTGCACGCTTAGATGTAAACGGCTAACGGATCTGATTGGCTCCGTGTCCAGCTGACGTCACGACTTTCCAATGTAGCGGAAGCTGAAAGTTTTTTTCAGTTGTAAACTGATATGTGGTGAGTGAGTGAGTGAGTGGATATGCGCGAAAGAGAAAATGAACAGTCGCTACTTAACAACAGGCGTTTGAGACAGTGAACTCAAGCTGTTTTAGCAGGAACGAGACACATTCGAGGACTTTCCCCCCCCCCACCCTGCTTTGACAATGTGGGAACAGGCTGAATTTGAGAAACACTGGAGGAATGAGTTTCCCGACGGTGAAGTGCCCCTGATGAACCTCAACTCGGTGGAGGACATAGAGGCAGAGCTGGAGAAATGCAAAGCCAATCTGAAGGTGTTACAGCAGGCTCTGTCTGAGGAGAAGTTCAAGGTGATTTACCTGCAGACCACCATCGCGCAGAAGAAGAGAACTTATGACAATGAAAGATGGTGCAACAAGGCAGATTCAAAGAAGGACCGTCCTTTCGACTCAGACAGCAAAGGCGGGGACGAGCCTTTCGCCCGGGACATACTCCGGGGCAGCAAGACAGGTAAGCCCATCCTCGTCCCTCCTCGGAAAAAGCCCGATATTCCGCAAGAACACTTAACGGCTCGGGACGTCTCTCGGTGCGTTGCCGAGCAACGGATCAACGAGCAGGACAGTGACCACGAGTTCGAGAACGTGGAGCTCAACGAAAACTTCCTGCGAAAAAACTTACTCAACCCAAAGGCTAACGTCCGGGAGAGCCACCGGCTGAATCCTCGCGTCCGCTTGAGTCGAGACCTGGACTCAGATGATGGCAGACTGTCTCCTTCTCTCGCGCTCCGCGGCTCTCACGGCTCTGGACGAAGCACACCTGACGGATACCTGAGCTCCGACCATGACGACTCCTCCTCTGCAGGTAAGACAAACTTCATAAAGAAAAACTCCTGCCATACCAGTTTCTTATCACCTTCAAAGCGCCGAAAAATTCCCTTCAGAAGGAATGTCCTCTGCCACTGTTTATCACTTATCAAATACGCAATTATGCTTATGTCGTCACATGTTAGTCTGTTGAAACATGATGGGAATGTGTGTCACAGGATGTCGCTTACCCAAAAATGAAAATGTACTGACAATATACTTACTCTCAGGCCATCCAAGATATAGACGAGTTTGTTTCTTCTTTGAAACAGATTTGGAGAAATTCAGCATTACATCACTTGCTCACCAATGGATCCTCTGCAGTGAATGGGTGCCGTCAGAATGAGAGTCCAAACAGCTGATAGAAGCATCATAATAATTCACAAGTAATCCACTTGACTCTAGTCCGTCAATTATGGACAAATAGCAAAAAGCTGCATGCTTGTAATAAATGAATATACATCAAGACATTTTTAACTATATACCAGTCACTGCAGAGGATTCATTCATGAGCAAGTGATGTAATTCTAAATTTCTTCAAATCTACATCTTGAATGGCCTGAGGGTGAGTGAATTTTTAGAAATTTTCCATTTTTGAGTGAACATTCATTGCTGGATATATTGCATTTTAACCATTTTAACCATAGTATTGGTGATTGATTGTTTACAGTGGCCCCTGAAAATTTTTACATTGAAAGCTAAATCAATATCTCTGTGTTTCTTTTGCTTGTTGTGGAGTTCTTTTACTAGTGAGAAAATTGAGAGTGGGAATCTTTGCCATTCCATTCCACTCATTTATGATCCAGTCCAGCTTTTAGTCAGCGCTTGGCTTGTTGACAAGGTGATGCTTTAGTTTATTTAGAAGCTCTTTTGGTTGGTGGTTGGTTACTCAATATTTATTTGACATTTATAGAACAGTTCTATAAAACTAAAATATCACACGCTATCATGCTTTCATACTGAATATCAACATGGCTACATTCACAACAACACTACTTGTGCTTTTGTAATATTGTTTAATTAAATTGTATAAAAATACATGTGCAGTTCAAAATTAAGGACAAAAAGTATTTGGATACTTCCTGATAGTCAGACAGATCTTTTTCAAATATGGTAAACTACACCTGTGTAGACTTCATCCACTAAAAATCATGTTGGCTTTAATTCTTGATTGTCATTTGTTGTCCATATAATGTCAACTGCGGTGCACAAGTTTTTCTCTTCTGACAGTTTTATCGGTTAAATGCAGAATGTTTTAAAGCATCACAGCTTATGTAAGTATCTCACTATATGATTAGCTGAGTGTCAATAATTTTTCTCACAACACCACTGTGAGAAAGATACGAGTTTGATCTGATCTGACACTCTTTTAAAAAAACCCCGCAATGACACTAGACAGGAAGGAGGAAGAGGCACCAAATCTGATGGAACCACACATGTTGCTCTATGAGACATACTCACATGTTGCTACTGTATTTGACCCATCTGCGTAAAAGTTTATGCATAACTTTTATGCTGATCAAAGGCCAGACCCCAACCCCAAACTTTATATTTACTTTAAAATTGTGTTAAGGCAACATACATACATCATGCTAGACTGTATATTTGTTAGTTTAGGGAAGTATATTTGGGCACTGGTGTGACTCAGGATAAATAAATATTACAATAAATTTGATGTTGTGCTGGGTAACATTGTGCAAACATCAACAAAAACATCCTTAAATAATATTAAATATATAAAATTCTTGCCAAAATGCAGTCTGTTTGGGTGCACAGCTTTAGATGTCAACAACAAAAATCTTTGTATTTATTTAGCCAATATTTGTTTTATTATTTGCATTTGGCATTATTTTTCTTCTGCTATCTATAACCAGAACCTAAACCCTTTTCTGCATCATACATCACTGCATTTAAGTGGACTGATAAGAAGTATCCAGGCAAACAATTTAGTTTCCTTAGTATTGTTGAGATGTTCCATTGTGGTACAATGGAAACATAACAGCTCCATGTCTGTTTAGTGTCACTTCACTTATCTGGACTGTCAGTGAAGTTAGCATGCACATTACTTGCTCTGTTAGACTTTGTCTGTGACAGTTTGGTGGACTGATCCGGTTCATTTAATATGGGATAATCAGGGATTGGGGTTGATTGTGTTGCAGGGGGTTGGAAGGCAAAGAACATCTGGGCCTCTGGAGAGGATGTGTGGGTGTGAAAGAGAGAGAGAGAGCGAGTGATGAAGATAAATGCTTAGAAAATATTTGAGAACCACTGACCATATCTGTATCATGTTCATCTCCATCAAGTGCATAGGTTTGGTTTTAAAATGAGATGAGACTTTCTAAAATGCAGTGATAATGCATGATGTTCATACACAGTACGAATAGCCTTTTATAGCTGGTTGTTTGTTCTTGTTTAGAAACAGTAATTATTTATATTTCACGTCAGTTTGTACACAGAATGTCATATTTTTTGTGTACATTTGTATAGACGGTTTCAACGGCAACAACATCAAACGTTACTGCGCATGCGCGCTTTTGTGGCCCTAACTTAACTTCCGGTAGACTTTCAGATAGAATCAATAACAACAGCAAGTCCCTCTAGAGTAGATTATTTTTTGATAACAAGCAAAATATGTTTGCTGCGTAAATCAGAAGGACTCATTAAAAATGCAAATTCATTCTCTGCCAGCAGGAGGCGCTTTAATAATTAATAATTAATTAATTTCCCCGTAACGGGTGTTGGGCTGTACACAAAGCAGCGCTGAGCTTACAAACGCTGCTTTATCAGGCATATAACATACAAGATGAAATGAAAATGACATCGAACATTTTCTAAAGACAGTCTCCCTTCAGAAATACAGTGATATAAAAACATCCGCGCCTCGTTTTGATTTTTAAACGTGCATTATGTGCTCATGTTTATTCAGTGAAGCCTTTTGGAAAATCGGTCAGTTTTGATATCATGGCGGGTCGCCACAAATAAATAAATGTATGGGAAACATATCCTACAGCACAACAACCTGAGCCCAACTTCATTACTCACCACTTTAACTTTAACTGCGTTTGTAGTCGGCACCACTAGCCAGAATGATAAATAAACACAGACCGGAAGTTAACTTCAGGCCAGGCGCGTGCGCCCGATGAAACCGTCTATAATATGTTAAAAAAAGTTTTTAAACATTTTTCAAGATAAAAACTTTTTTTTTTTTTTACAAAGATCATTATTTTATAAATATCATTAAGTTTTTTTAGGAGTCGCACCACATGACATTTAACAGTCTTACCTGGCCTTAAAGTCAAATTATCTGATATTTTAAGAAACATATTGTTCTTGTTGCACATGATTGGTTGACATGTCGGTTGGACCACATGACTTTATTGGTCGCACCACATGACAGTTTTAATGAGTAGTGAAGCAGTTTTGTTAAAGTGGTCTTTTTTAAATGAGAAGAGAACAATAGGGAGAACAATATAATGATAATTTGTTCATGTTGCGTATTTTTGCTTTTCTAATTCTCTTTACTGAGCAGTGGCACTTTTTATATAGAGAATCTTTGGTTTGGGAGGTAGTGCCTAGTATCTTTTTCCAGTTGTGAACATACTAAATGTTTTACATTAACCATGTAGTTCACAATAACCAGGTTTCCATCCAAGGATTTTTTTGCGAAAAAATATTTAGCGCTTTAAAATATTTACGATATAGCTGATGGAAATGCCAATTATCGATTAAATTTCTCATGTGTCGACAAAATCTTTTTCCGTTTAACTTTAGCGCATAAATTCCTTATCGATACTTCAAATGTCGCAAAAATTTGTTTGGAAACACTTTTTGTCGAGAAAAGGGGCTTTAACGCAAATAAATGTGGTGTCACATGACAGAATTAGCCTATAGGCAGCGTCCGTGTTCATGGTGTTGCTCACGTTAAAGCACCGTTTCCCTGTAGTTCAAAAGTGCATTAAATCATATTCATATTATTCAATTGCATCTAAAATTATTTTATACATGGTAAGAAAAAGACGACTTATCTTAATTTGGTGTTAGTAGGCTAGCCTACGTTTACATTATTATTTATTTTTTTACAGTGCACGGTTCAGTTTAAATAGCCTGTAGTCCGTGCCTTTCAGCTTGACCACCATACCCCCGTGATATTATGCCAAGCACATTTTGTTTTTCATATTGGAACGTGAAGTAGCCTACAAAAGTTTAAATTAATTCGTTTTGGCTTGTTAGCATCTTATATTTTTATTCTTTTTTTGTTCTGAGTTCTTTCTACCGTTAAATTGAAATGATTTGTTGTGGAGTGAGGGGAAATAAAATATTTATTTCATGTTTCTTCGATATTTTTGTCCGGCTGTATTTTATTATGACAGTGAACAGGCTGCGTTGTCGAGTCAGTAGGCTATGCTTAACTGCGCGTGAGGCGCCGGCACGATCACTTGTTTCTTTCTTTTTTCTTTTTTTTTTGCTTGTAAAAGTGGAAACAACTTGCACTAGCCTACTCCTTCATTTGTGGTCATATAAGAGTAAGACATTATTCAAAACTATTCAAAATATTTATTTTATTTGTGTACATTCACAGTAAAAAACAAAACGTACTTTTGTGAAATAAAGGAAACAAACTGCCTCAAGAGTGCATCACAAAAATGAACCGAAATTGTGCATATAGGCTGCTAATTGTTGCAGGGTTTTTTTCTTTCGATTTGTTAATTCATTAATTATTTAGAAAAATATATTTTGCATATTGGCCTGTTTCTTTTATGTATAATAGCATGTTTTTCTCCGTTCGCAGAAGCGCTGCAGGTGCATGACGTGCGAATCCTCATGTTTATGCTGCTTTTTGCGTGTATAAAATGAATCCCTGGAAAACAAATTTAGATATTTTTAATGGGTCAAGCCACCTATCAATTTAAATTTAATTTAATTGTAATTTAAGATAATCTTGTCGGTTAACGGTTAATATGGCTTAAGGACAGTCGGTTAGGAGAAAATAACCGAAATGAACATTCCTATTTCCTATAAACATTAATCAGAAAAATAATAATAATACAACTGCACCCGTTTATGATCATTGCTTGATTATCAACAGTGGCCTATCTATCTAGTCTATAACAAAGTACAAAAAAACTCATGACACTTAATAAAAAATATTTTACGTAGGCTTATACAATTTAATAATAGGCCGTTTTGTTTCAAATGGATGAAGAACAGGCTAATAGCGTATAGCCTATAATTTACGCAAAAGGAGAAATTATGTATGGAAACACCTCAAGGGCAATTTTTTTTTGCGACACAAAAACTTATGCGACAATTCGTTTTTTTAGGGATGACGTCATCACGCACACCATTTTATCGGTAAAAGGCCAGTTGGATGGAAACAGGCTGTAGACAGCAAATGTTGCAAAGATTTTTTATCGCATATTCTCTTTGTCGATAACAAAACAGCGCAAAGTCTGGATGGAAACTTGGTTAATGTGGGTTTATATGGCTGTGGCTGTTTAAATGAAAATACCATTTTATATTCCATTATTGAGCATGTGAAAATCATGGCTTCAGCCACTAAAATTTAGTGAAACCAATTTACCTTTGAAACTGATGTCTCTACCCAACGCTTTGAAATAGTTTGAGTTTATAATTAGCCTCAGCCTTACTACCGCAATTGGTTAAGCGCATCTTCTGACCTAATTATCAGTCAAATTTTAAAGCCTTGAAGGCTTTGAAAAGGCTCTAGTTTCAGTTTTGAATGAGATCAGGTTCATTCTGTGTAGTTTTTTTTATGTCTCACGTATGCACCAGTTTTTCTTTTTTTTCAATTATAAAGTTGACAAGACTCTTACAGCACAGTCTAGTTGACATAAGCTCCAACAACTTAGTCAAAAGTTTGTTTGCACTACTGCCTGGGCAGGATGCAGCTGGATCAAACATGAAAATGACCAAAAAATATGTGGTTAGGATATGCATAGCAACTTCAAAGTCTGTTAGAGTTCCTCTGTGATGTTTCAGTTTCAAGGTCTCACTAGCTGCTCATCTGCAGGAAGATAGCTGTCTGCTTCACCAGTTTACAAACTTATTTAGATATTATAGGCATGAAGCTCAGCACGTCGCTCTTTTGGTGTACATTTGCATAGGCTAGGGCTGCATGATAAATATCGTACAATATTTAATGCGCATCTTGTCAGTAAAGCCAGTTCCGTAATCACCGGTAAATTCCATCACGTGTGTGATTTCACATTGAGCAGCATTTACTACACAGAGCTGTAGTTCACAGACAAGCTGCGCCTTGTTCATTATTAGCGAGGTTTTGCGCTATTTATTGTGCAGCCCTAGCATAGGCTCGTTATAGGGTAGCAATACAGACCTGAGTTTGATTCCAGGTTTAAATTCCTTTTCCGATCATCATCAACTTCTTTTGAGTCTTTTCAAATTGAGTCTCGACACCAGAGAGAATAAAAAATAAAATAAAATTTTCTTTGAAAGTGATTATTGTCAGGGGCAGACAAGGCCAAAACAATAAACAAAACGAACTTCTTTTAGAAACGAACTTACCTCAAGTGTAAAAAAGAAAACAAAATACAGCTTAACTCCCTTAAGTGTAAACAAAGTGAAAAAGATATAGGGCCCTATTTTAATGATCTAAGCGCATGGTCTAAAGCGCATGGCGCAGGTGCACTTAGGGCATTTCCGAATCCACTTTTGCTAGTATAACGATGGGAAAAACGGTCGGCGCTCCCGGCGTGTGGTCTAAAAGGGTTGTCCCTATTCTCTTAATGAGTAATGGGTGTGTTTTTGGGTATAACGTGCAATAAACCAATCAGAGTCTCATCTCCCATTCCCTTTAAGAGCGAGTTGCGCGGATTCACTATTTAAACGGCGGAATTTTAAGGCGCACAGACTGAACGCGTCTCCAGACAGCAAATGGATCTGCTTATGCGCGAGCAAACAGGTAGGCTAATTCTGATACACGCAATGACTATCTTTTATGACATGTATGACATTTTTTATTTTTATGTAGCCTACACAATAATATTCTTTTACACTGTAATCTTTTAATTTTTAGTATTTGGCATGTTTGTGTGCTGCTGTGTGTCCCTGTGTATAATGAGCAAAGAGAACGCGTGTTGTGGACCTGCCCAGAGGCGCATTTTTTTACTAACGCGCTCTTTAAATAAAAAAAAAATATTGCACCATTGACTTTAGACTTTAGACCAGGCTTGAGTTGGTCTATGGCGCAGTCTATTTTCAGTTCCTCAAAATAGCAACGCGCCAACAATTCGCCTGAACACACCTCTTTTTTAGACCAGCACCCCCATGGGTGCAAATGCATTTGCTATTTAAACAACGCGGTGCAGGACGGGAAAATGAGAACTGCTTCGGGCTGAAACTAGCAAAATCACTTGCGCCACGCCTTGCGCCGGGTGTATGATGGGCCCATGCAATTAAATTGTCGTCAAACCCCCTACATCCCTTAATTTGGCAAAAGTGTATTTACAAGAATATTTACAAACAGTTACAAACAGAGTCAATTAAATTGCCGAACACAAATCAGAATCTGAATCAGATAAACTGGACAGTCAGAAGTTAGGATTACAATAACATACACACTCACAGTTTCACTATACTAAAAATCTCCCTCTGGCACGATACTCTTTCCCAATCAAATGATGACAAAATGAACAAAGGCGGAGAGAAACACTATCTATCAGGACAAAGGCGAAACACAGTAGCATAAAGCACAAAGTAAGGTGCTGAGCAGGACCAATCACAGTCTTCAGCTGGTTAACGGAAGCAACACCCATCTGGAATACAAACATGTTTATACACACACAGAGAGATCATATATGTATCAGGACAATTTATATAAACACACATGATATCTCAGGGTCCATAACACTATATTATCACCAAATCTTGGATTCGTTTTCATTCATTCATTCAACAGGTTTGGTATTTCTTTTTGGAACTTATTGATCATAGGTCTCACTAATCTCACCAATTTTTTAGTGGAAAATAAAAGAAAACTTTATTTGTGGATCATTTTGGCAATGTCCACTCAAAAACTGAGGTCAATGGGGCCTACTATCAATCAGTTCTAAAAAGGAATACAAAACCTCTATTTATTTAATAAAAAGATTGAATCCAATATTTGGTAATAATATATAGCATAATACATTTACAAGCAATTTTTCAATTTTTTAGGTCTGTCATTTTTTTGATGGAAACAACACAAGTGTAACAAAGTGGGAAAAAAAATCCCATAAAGTACAAAAGTTTTTTGAGAAGTTGTTATACCTTGTTTGAGCAAAGACAGTAACTTTTAGTCCAATGCGATAACCTTACCTAACATTTTTGGGAAAAAGAAAATCCTTTATGGGTCAAAATAACCGGAACACAACATGAGGGTTAAGGGAGTTGTGTAACAGAAGAGTATAAACAGTAAAACCTGTTTTGGTCTGTGCTGTAAAATGCCACAGTGAAATACATGATTTTTCCTTGATTTCCCTGTCATGCTTTCCTTATGTGAAATGCTTTGCCTGTTGAGGCGTGTCTCTACAGAGCTGGTTAAGGAAGCAAATACTCCGTACTGCCTGCCAAGCCTGTGCATGAACTCTCTCTCTCTCTCTCTCTCTGTGTGTGTGTGTGTGTGTGTGTGTTTGTGTGTGTGAAAGAGAGAGAGAGAGAAAGACTTTAGGGGATATGACAGCAACTAGAATCAGTGTCTCAGAGTTTACACAAACAAAAGTCTTTGTCAAAACTATCTCTTCTAATTAAGATGTCTGAGATAATTATTTTAATTTAAAAAAAGATATTTAAACAGAAAAAAAATGAAAAGAGGTTTAACAGATCAGATTTAACAGATCACCCCACAGTTCACCCTACAACCTGACCTTTTGACCTCTAAACATTTTAGATATGCTGTCAAATACTATGCAAACAATTATAATAAAATAAAAAAATACACAAATAATAATGTTTTTGTGTGTATATTTTAAGTTTCAATAACTAAATTAAACTAAAGAATAAAAAAATTATAAAAAAAATACAGCTCCATATAAAAGTAGAATAATCTTGAATTAGCTATTCACATGCTACTAGTTAAATTATTTCTTGTTTGGTGAAAATCTGCTTACAGAACCCTGTTCTGAAGGGTAAGAAATCATTATTTCTTAAAGTATTGACTGTAACTCCCCTTTTATTTGTTCACAGTTTATGTTTATACTGTTGACTGTTTATATATTGACAAGTGGAGCAGAATGTTAGAGATCCATAGGTTCATCAGGTTTTCTTTGTACTAATATCTATTATCTGTGGGAGCATGTGTCTGTTTGTTGCTGTTATTAGAGAGATAAAATGCATTGTGGTCTCCTCAAAAGCTCTGCAGATATGTGTAGAGATTCATTTATTTTGATTTGCTCTAATGCGTCATAGTATCTGGGCAGAAAACAAGACTGAGCTGTTGCATAATGGGTGCATGAAAGACATTTTTGTTCTCTTTCTCTCCCTCCAACTGTCTTGTCTATTAAAAGCTTTTACGGTGCTTTAAAGTCAGCTTGAACAGGATATTGCAACCAACTTTATTTTGATGTATTTCCAAGTAAAACAGAATATTGAGAAAGATAACTGTTAATACTATGTTAGCCAATGGATGTTAACGTTATGTTTATTCTAAGCTTTCACTGCTGTTATGTCATCTACCACTTTAAATTCTCAAGCTCTTTAAATCAGGATGGATTCTGATTGGCTGTCAATGTTTTTATCGTTTATCATCTGGGAAAAAAAATGGAACAGATTCAAACGATATTGTTGCGCTATGTCGTAATTCTCATAGTTTTGGTGTAGGATTCCTTATTCTCTTACAGTTAAAAATTATTAACATTATAGTTATTGTTATATTTTCCTGGCCAAACCGTCAAACCAACATCATCAGAGAATTAACACCATTTCTATGAAGCTAATTTTCAGATTTTAGTTAAGATTGTAAAGACCAAAAAAAAAAAAAATAATAAAAAATTTTCACCTTATGGATTGACTTGCACAGATGAATTATTCACCACAAGATAAAGTACACCACAAAGAAAACAAATAGGGCCTGTTATGATTTTATTTGGCATGAAATTAGAAACAAAGCTTCTGTGAGAGTTCACATATTTGGACATTTAAAAATACATTTATGTGGAGTAGTGTTTTAGACCAATGAGATTTCACTGTGGGCGTGGCTACCCAGTGCAAAACAACAACAATAAAGCCATTGCGGTTAATGGCTATTTATCACAAAAACTCAAAATCTCAAAACAGAGCTGCTTTTGTGTCTCACATAGTTAGCACACTGTAGTTGCGTCACACGTTGCATCTATACATTTGCTTGCAGCTAAAAATATGACATCTAAAACAATCTAGACATCTAGTAAACCATCCTGATCTTTGAACCTTTACTGAACCCTTAAACTGATAACCCAAAGCTATTTAACAAACTACTGTCTTAACTTTCTGGTGTTGGACATGGTGCTGTAATAAGTTTGTTGCAATGGAGATATCAAAGATATCAAACCCTTTCTTAAGTCCATGGGTGAATTGAGTAATAGGCAGGATGTGAACTGTTGTGTGTGTATGTGTGGAGACCACTTTTGTATTGTATGGTGTATATCAACTGATTAGGATGGTCTGCAGTGTTTCTGCACATGCATCAGCAACACTTTGCAGCTCTGCAACTGCGAACAAAGAAAACCGTATCAAGTTCAAGATGCATCTCATTTCCTGCTGTGTCATGCCTTAGATTGACCCCATAATTCATTCAGCACCATCGACACCTCAATGCCGTTACCCCGGTGTTAACAGCTTTGCAGTGTTATCCTCAGAGGCTCGTCCTCCTTAACCACAGAGACGACGTTGTCTGTTGTTCAAGGCAAACACACCGCCGGTTCACAGTCATTTGATACCTCTCTGATTGTGATAAGCATTCGGGAAACCCATTCTGCTGAAATCGGATGCTGATTTATTGATTTAGTGTTCTAGTATGAATCCTGTTCTATTCACTTGCATAATAAAGGTTGTTTTATTTGCTCATTTTCTGTGGTTAATAGCTGTTTAACCATGTAGTTCAGATAGTATAGTAGCTTATACAATGTTACAGTTATTGCTGCTGTAAAACCATAGTAAATCAAAATGTGATGTCATTCAAACAGTCAGATAATCTTTCCGAAACCTAGTGAGCATTTAAAGACATTATAGACACTTCAAACAGTAGTCAGAAAAGTATTGCTTTTTAAGATGCCTGGTTTTGGCTAAGTTATAAAGCAGCATTGGATATGTTCAGAGATGGCAAATCCTGAATCTATTATTCTATTAGATGCCATAAAGTAGTCTATAAATATAGTTAAATCTAATCAAATTGAAAACATTTGTGTGTGCTCCCCATCCCCTTTTCCACAATAGGGCTGTGCCTCTACAGCTCATACCTCAGATATTCTGCCAAAAAACATCTGTTTGGTTTTGATTATTATGCCTATCGTGCTGAAATCATGCGTTTAAACCATATTAGTTCAAACGTTTAATTTTCGTTTTTCTGAGTGCACACATCCAAAGCATGCACACAGAAAATGGCTGTCGCACAGCATGTGAGTACTAAACTCTTTCATGTCTTATTGCGCTTAAACTTTCAAATACACACGAGTTCTTGTAAAAAACACACGAGTTACAAAAACAGTCAGGTATGTCTGTGAAGGTAAACAGCTGGAAAAGAAATTGCATGTTTATATTAGATCTGTGTGGCAGCAGCGTAATATACAGTAAATAAATCAATAAATCCATTGCTCTCTTGTCTCCTCTGAGGCTGGTGTTCTGTGCTCATCAGTGCAGCCAACGACAGAACAGTTAGCATGCATTGCTTGAACTTTTGCCATGGTGTTAGAACTGGTACACCGTTGTCGCTTGCGAAAAAACAGTGGCGGCGCTGTGGGTGGAAACTTGCAGATTAAGGGGTGGTAATAATATTATAATAAGATCTCCTTTCTACGTCACGGGGGGAGCGAAATGTGAGCAGCTAGTTTCTTCACAAGGTTGCAGAGAAAGGCTTACCAAAAAAAAATTTACCGGGTTGTTCTTTTTCACGTTTTCTGGGTTGGTAGATGCACCGGGGACCCGATTATAGCACTTAAACATGGAAAAAGTCAGATTTTCATGATATGTCGCCTTTAAATGGTTGTATTTTGGTGGATTCTCCATGTTACCTGTTCCCAGATTTCCCTGTATTTTTTTGTCAGCAAAAGACCGCCAGATGATGCGTTTTGACAGCTCCGGGATTTTTGTCAAAACTACAGATCATACTTTTGCATTTTTGTATGGGCAGTCTGATTGAGCCTTTTTGGCAAAAGGCAATGCCACAGCCCCTCTTCTCTGTTTTATCTAGCACATAGCACCTTGCATTTAAAAAAAAAAAAAAATCTTTCTTTCTATCTTTATACTTCATAGAGAGCCAAGTTTTTTTAAAGCCCCTTTTGCCAGAGGCAAGTTACCCCTTTAACCTACCAAACTAACCCTAACCCTTACAATTTTTTTTGAGCATTTGTGCCATATTGTATGAATACATTTTCATGTAACAATTTTGTGTACATCTCATTTGCTTTTCATAAACTGTATTATGCATATATAAGTGTTATTATCAGCCATCGCCCACTCTGCTTGATAAATATTACCAGAATCAGCAATTGAAAAACCCATATAGGTCAGCCACTATCATGGTAAATTCTTATAATGTCAAGCTTGTCTGTTAAAAGCAATCTGACCACCTTGAAAGATGTGATAGATGAACAAAACCTCTTCAGCAGTTTTTTAGCATTTTTATAGCAGGTTTGAAGTGCACATGTTCAGTCTGCGTGCATGAACCTTGTCATATGGTATGATCAATGCAGTTTTATCCAAGGGACACATCTGCTGACGGCTTACTGGTCTGTCCTGTTTGCTTGATGATTTCCCATTTGCTTTGCAAAGCTGATGTAATGAGGGTGAGAATTTTTTATACTCACGCTGGGTAATGAGCACAATGATTTCTACAGCTGTGCTATGACCAAGCGACTTTGGAGCATGATTAGTGAGTGTTAGCAGCTGACGATTGCTTTTAGAAACATTCCTGAGGAGCATTTAGGCTGACATTACAACTTATGTCATCGGGCCAGGCTGTCAGGAGCATGACATCTTTAGTAATTTAAAAGGATTTTAATCCTGCTTCATTTGTATAGTAATGAAAAGTCTTTAAAAAAAAAAAACAGACTTACCCTCAGTTACAGGCCTTTAGTCAGGGTAGAAGCCAGATTAAATGTACACAGATGAAAATGAGGCTGTGAGGGATCGACTTACAGCCTTTACAAAGGCATGCACTGCTCTGGTCCTAGATCACATGTAATTTTCACAACTAACAACATTCAAAACTTTCAAAAATGTCAGTTGAACAATCCATTGTTGTTAAACAATCCATTAAACTGTGTACTTTTATCTCTCACAGCCTCGTTTTCATTCCTGTCAAAAATTAAAGTCTGCATGAAATCAAAATGTACACTGTTTACTTTGTTAGTGCACATTGCTAGTCTTGAGGTGAACAAATAATCCATGTAAGTTACTCCCATGAAAATAATTGTTTGTTTTAGTAATCTTAAATCAAAATCTGGACATTTGCTTCCGCTCTGGAATGGCATTCCTTCTCTACAGACGTCAGTTTGATGGCTTGGGTAGAATGTCCTTAATCACTTCCCTCCAACCATTAGTTTGCTGCAAGTGAGCGATGAAGAGGAGGAGCACTAAAATAAAACTCCAGCATCTATTCAGTATTCAGTTTCAGTTGGAAATACGTCACTGTACTGAAACGAAGTCAACGGCAACTTACGGTTCACATGGACTTTAAATATGGCACTGGCACATTTTTTTTAATGCACATTGCCTGTTGTGTCCTCCCCCCTCCCTTTTTTTGGAAGTAATTTTCTTTTATATTGTAACCTTTTCTTTTAAAGTCTCATAAGCAAGTGTTCAGAGCTCACGACCAATAAAGAACAATTTCCCATAATTCAAAGTCTGAATGAAGTTAAAATTGCATAATATGGCGTTAGTTCTCAGGGCTGCACACAAAAACATACAGGCAGCACAAGCAGTGTAATCAGGTTAAAAAATAAATGACTCTTTTATTAATGAACTGATCGAAGTGTGATCAAAATTGATCACAAGTTAGCTTTGAATCAGTCTGACGAATCCTTTACTGCATCAGTCTGAGCAGTTACTGAATCAACATGCATGTTATCGATCTTCATTTTAAAGATTTATGTTTTAATTTTTGTTTACCTCACAATTTTTCAACAAAATCTTATTGACATACTGACATACTTCACTTCCTGTACACACATTTCAGACCTGTACACACATTTGTCTAATATATTTGCACATATTTACACATATTTGCACATATCAGACCTGTACATACATAATTGTCTATATTATATATTGTGTTTTGCTGTTTTGTACATTGCTTATTTGTATATTTGTTTACTGTTCTTTTATTATCTGTGTCCTGTCCTGTTGCTGTCTTTCTGTTGCACTGTAGAGCTTCTGTCACTATAACAAATTCCTCGTATGTGCAAGCATACTTGGCCAATAAAGCTCATTCTCAATTCTCAATTCTCAATACTTCTTTCTAGTACGTATACCAGTCTTTTAGTCTGCGAAACATGCTTATATTCATCTGACTATATTCATCTGATATTCATCATTTGAGTGCAACACCCACATTTTAAAATCCATTCAACAATCATTGGATAGAAACAAGTCCCTTCCCTACATTTTTTTTCCCCTTTTTCAATAATCCGTTACGCTCAGAAGTACATTACATTACAGATTACATTACATTTTTTTGCTAATAAATTATAAAACGCATTAACAGTGCGAGGGGTCTCCCCACTGCAGAATTCTTTAGAAAACAGTGGGAGGCAGAAACCTCCTGCAATAGGAACATTTTCAACTAATTCATTACAAAACCCCATCATGAAACCATGGAAGACCCCTCGTTACAAACAGACAGGAGACAGAATGAGGTTTGGCTGAAACACCCTGCTGTCCCAGAAACCACAGAGAGGAGCAGAGAATGTGGACTTGTTTAGTGGTTTGTGGGGAGCAGGTTTGTTTTATGGTATTTCCCTCCTCCTCTGTCTGTCTGTCTGTCTGCCTCTCTCTGTGTCTCAGTGTACTCGTCTCACATGTCTGGCACAGTAACATATTGTGTTTCAAAACCTGACATCTGAAATGCTGAACCATGAGGCTCAGCAAGTGTGGTATCCCACATTTACATCCACCCTGCACATAAATGCTTACTGGACACATTCTTTGTATCTTGCTTGGTCAGTTTTTCACTTTTCACTTTTTTTTCTCTTCAGCGTTCCCCTCTTCATCAGTCTCACTTCTGTCTCAGATCAGGTGAAATAGAGAAGTGCTGGACACTTTTGCAAGGCTTGCATCCCGTGTGTTTTTTTAAGTTAGCACATGAACTGGTCAAAAGTCATTGTCTTCCTATGATCTTGGCATTAGTTTATTAGAAGTATTATCAGAAGCAGAAGTATTGTTAAAGGGATAGTTCACCCTAAAATTAGAATTCTGTCATCATTTACTCACCCTCATGTCATTCTAAACCTGAATAAAAGATATTCTGAAGATATTTTATTTTCCTCGTCTTTTTCAGTTTAAAGGTTTTACCAGAAGAGTTCATTTAGAGATTTATTTGCATTCAATAACAAGCAGAATCATTGAATTTTGTTGGATTTTCTTTTACTTTTGATTCTGAATGAGTCTTTCATAACTCTCTTTTTTCTCTTCAGTGGAATTAAACTGTCAGTGTGGTGTGCAGGGTTAGTAAGACCAAGAGATGATGCATTTAGTAGCAGTGCATTTTGGGAGTTGCCCACTTTGATTACTCACCCTGGGCTTTCTCAACTCTCTGCTCATTCATGGATGATTCCCTCTCTTTTCTCTCTCCTTCTCACGTACATGTACACACACACACACACACACACACACACACACACACAAACATAGCGGGTATGAAGTTTGGTTAGCATTTCCCTTTGAGAGTTCTGTGTGCTTGTTAGTCAAGCTTTTCACTTTTTTTCTAGTTTTAACTCACATGTGGAACCTTTTTGAAAACGTACTATTACGTTTTTACTATTACAGCTGCTGTGATTAGCCATTGCAACTTGATTTCTGTACTTTCATCATAACTAACACAGTGCAAACACATAATAAGTAAGAGATTGATTGTGCAGTGTAGGCAGTGTAAATTGATTATAACTCGACTGTTTTGCCAAACAATCCGAATGAACCGAACAAACAAATAATACTCTACTGATTCATTCACTGCTGAACAAACAGTCAGTTTCCTAACGTTATAGGATCCTTTGGATGGTAATGTTATTTTTAGTCTGTTGTCTCCTGTCTGTCACTTCACTAACACGTCAGTGGGTGGGTTAAAGAGGCAGTGGTGAAGTATGTGTTGATCTATGTCTGTGCAGGCAGTCTTGTGCTAACGTATTAATCTCTATTACGTATGATTTCAATAAAAGCTGTTTTTGGACTAGCAAGGAACTTTTAAATTCTGAAACTTAGTATGCTTTTACAGCACGGTAACCTCTTATGTCAAAAAATCATAGAAAATGTGAGTTTTCCATTTATGACCCTTTTAAAAAGCCACATGAAAATTATGTAATTTCCTCTGTAGCCAGGCCATGAACACTTGAAAGCAAGTTGACTGTATGTCTGCAACTGTAGTTGTACGCATGTATGAATATCTATATCTGAATTAGACTTAGGGCTGTGCGATATTGAAGAAAAATGCAATATGCGATAGCTTGTTAAATAATGCGATATTCGATATGCGATACGATATTGCTTTAAGTATGTGAAATCAATTTAAATTTTATTTTTTAAAAACTAAAAATTATATAACCAATGTATATGTTTCACATTCTCGGAAAAGAAAGCATCACTACAACTTCTGAATGTGACCAGCAGTGTTTTAGCATTACATATGTAGCGTATGGACGAATCAGACACACATTTAGTCATTATATTTAATGAATAATTCAGGAAACCCTCTCATTCCACAAACAAATTGTGAGGGTCTTTGGACCCTTCTCCTGGAAGAACACCCTAAAAGGCTCAGTTACCAGGGAAACCATCTGATAAGACTGTTTTATTGCTCAAAAGTATGTGAGATGCAAAGTGCAGGCTCTCCTGAAACCCACTCCATGCCCATAAAAACAGAACTTTCCTCCCTTTGGTTTTCTATGAATTAATTCTTTGAATAAATACACATATCTTTAGATCATTGTGTATATTATTACTGTTCTTGTATATGTTCTTGTGTATTGTATCCTGTTCTATGCATGCTTACGATAGATCACTAGTTAATATCACTTTAGTTGTATCATGTTTAGTCTCGATCAATTCGTCTTCGGACGATTTAATTGAGAGTGTATATTTTATGTCTATAACTATGCAACATGTAAGCATCCTAAGAATCTTTAGTAGTTTATGCATTAACCCCATGCAAATTACCATGCTCAGAAACAAAGAGCCATAAAAACTTTCCCTCCATGAGTTCAGGACGCTCATTGGCTCTTTGACATCACAGAGGTGTGACCTCCAAAGCAGATAAAGCTCTCACGTGAGTGACGCCTCCCAGTCTGCGGATCTTTTAGATTTTGAGAAGATGAGGAGGTAAACTAGGACTCTTCTGGACCCATAAGCTTGTGCCAGGCCTTTGTGGCCTTGTCTTTCCATTCAAACAAAGCTCCCTGGACCTCAGATCTCTTTCTTAACTCTTTTCCACTCTCCTTTGGAAGAACATTTCCACCTCAGAACACCTTTGGAATTCATCACTCTTCAACCTGGAAGAACGTGATCGGGACTCCAAAACCTTAAAACCATTAAGACTTTCATCTGAGACTGCATTCTGGACACTCGACCGACCAAAAGCAGTGCAAGTATTGTACATTTAACTAAACGAAACAGAGGTTATTAGTACAAGTTATAGACCCCGTTATAAACGGCGCTGATGGTTTTACTGAGATGGTTAAATGACTTTCTCCATAACTGCATTCTCTGGCTTTCCTGATGGTTTCATCCATCAACGCTCATTAGCCCTTTCCCCTTTGTATGGGTGATTGTATGTTTGTTAGTTTGTGAGTTTGTTTGTTTGTTTGTTAGACTAGTCTGCATTAGTGTTTAGTTAATAAAAGTTGTGTGCACAAATTACATGAGTTTCTGATTCTGCTTTGCATATTTAATGTCCCTTTACGATTTTGATCCTTACTACATGCTCTAATGCATTAATACTTAGAAAGGTATTTTCGGTGGCCAAGAAAATATCCTTTCTTAGAGTTGATATGAACTAAATGTTCGCTGGACGAACAGATTAGTTGATGGCAATTTAATTCTGCGACAGTTATTACTGTCAGCCGATATAAATAATTGTAATTAATCATGATTAATTGTAATTATTTATATACAATTCCCTTTTAAGCAAATTTGCTACACATAAAAAGCAAAATCTAAAAAAACAAAACCAAAAAAACAAAAAACAAAGATGAAATAAGTGAAATGAAATAAACAGTGCTTTAACTTTCAGGCAGGCTTACATTAGGTATATTTAACAGTAGCATTCAAGTAAGAAACAATACAGAAACTGGATAATCAAATGTAACTAAAACACTGCATAGTCTTCACATTAATTAATATACACTGATTCATAATAAAGCTACAAAGGTTATTCAGTCCAGCACAGCTTGTCAGTGAAGCACGGTTCTGTGATCAGAAGATAGGTTATGCACGTGCTTCCAGGAAATCCCTATCGCTGCAGCTGAATAAACAGAAGATTGAACTGCTTCATTTAATCAACGTTGCTTATAAACACACAGCTACAACGATATATGGTTTATTTGAGTTCTTATTATTATAATTTTCATTAGTGTATATTTATAATGCAATGCTAATCGACATAGCCTTTATCACTCCATAGAATTCTATTAAATAAATATGTTGCGTGCCTTATTGCGTGTATTTCCGACACTCCACTGACGTTATGGACTAAGTTTGAGATAAAGATAAATTAAATATTGTCTTTTGTTGGACAAGATGTTCCTAAATGCTTCTGATGTTTGAAAGATGTTTGATGAGATGTTTAGAGGTAGCCTATTATTAAAATAAAAATTCAGATATTGCATGCCATTACATATCACATATATCGCATATCGCTATATGAACATTTGCGATATTTCGATAATTTCGATATATTGTGCAGCCCTAATTAGACTTAAAGGGGACCTATTATGCTCCTTTTTACAAGATGTAAAATAAGTCTCTGATGTCCCCAGAGTGTGTATGTGAAGTTTTAGCTCAAAATACCTGACAGATAATTTTTTATAGCTTGTTAAAATTGCCACTTTTAGGGTATGAGCCCAAACGCTCTGATATTGAGTGTTGCTTTAAATGCAAATGAGCTGTTGCTCCCGGAGAAGAGGGCGGAGCTTCAAGAGCTCCAGGTCCGCATTAGCAGTACTAGCCTTTGCAAATAAACATTCCACGATTAATACAAGCCTGTTATCTTTACAGAAAACTACTCGGATTCAAAGTCAGTCATCTGATTATACTGTGCATAATAAATTTGCGTTTATGAATTACACAGACAGGGAGCACAGCACCATAAAAATAACAACATAGCTGGTCTCATGCTATCACAAACTTCAAACTAAAGTCCCACTCGTGATTATGAGCTCAACAAACTCAAATGATCGCCTCACATTGCTTTCAGATGCAACTTTTAACCACCACATTCCTATTCACGATCATTCATGAAGACAGCACCAGTGAAAACACACAGAGCAATGGTAGCTTTAGCATCATTAGCCTTAAAGAGTGTCAAGAAGCTCTTTCAGAAAGGCAATTTGGAAAACAAACGCACGATACTTACTTTGTCTGGAGCTGACGTTTGCGCACGAAGCGTTGGTATTGATCCCTACTTGTATTGGGGACTTTACCGATTTTTTCCGGGATATTTCCTCAGAAAATGAAACTTAACCACAGTGTCCACAGTGGCTCAGATGGAGGGCGTCTATGGAGACTTCTATGTTTGTTAGTGCATCCCAAAACACAACACTTGAAAAGCCTCTTTGGTGCTGACATTGTATATCTCCAGCTACAGTGATCAGTAGCGTTAATGGCGAAGGCAGACCGCAGCTTCTCACTCAGGGCTGTGTCTATAGGGCAGCGTCACAAATGGGCGGGACTTATTCCCCTCAGTGATGTGCACAGAGGGAGAATCTGAATCCTGAGAGACTGTTTATGATTTTATTAGATTATAAATAAATGAGTGGGTGGATATTTACCATTATAGGCTGGATGTTTTCCCACACTGCAGCCACACAACTGTGTTCAAACACCTTATAAAAGCGATTTTTGCATAATAGATCCCCTTTAAATTTTACTAAACTAACTCAGTACAACAAGATGTAGCTATTATCTAACACGACATTAAAAATCTGTAATAGTGAGTTAACACAGAAAAACACAAACCAACACATTCTCACCTGTGAAAGGTTGTTCCTTTTCTTCAGGAATTAAAATCAGAGGCTGCGCAATGTTGTGGCATCTTGGAAAATGTGTTGATTTTTACCGTGAGTGACGACACAATGACCGTTCCAAGATGGTGGACGCGTCTGTGTGTGGAACAGAGATTCTTAAGGATCTTTATACACAATTAGACGTTTTTACATAAGATGCATGCTTGCATTCAAACATTTTTATCAGCAAGAACACAAAGTATGTACTTTTGCATGTGTGTATGTACATCCTTCAACATATTTTTATGGAAAAATTTGTACCCAGTAGTGAGCTAAATCTGACAAAACTTCCTTGGGGATGTTCTCAATTATAAAAACAATAATGAAAAATTTAATACATTTTCTTTTTTTATTTTAAAAAGTTTTCTGTTTGGGTTAGGTTAGTATTTATAGCAAGCTGCATATAAAAACTGCAGTGTCCTCATTTAGACAGATAAGTAAACGTGTGTGTGCATAAAGGTGAAGTTTTTCATTTTTAGGTTAGTTGTTAACCACAGTGCTAATGATGTTGCACTGCTCCTGCAGAGAGTAAACTGTCTAAACAGGAAGAAGGAGGTGTGTGTGTGTGTGTGTGTTTGGAGAGCACTGTTTACAGTGTCTGCAGGCAGAGCCCACCATCATTTCCGCTTGGTTTACAAAAACCACTAAAACGATTCAAATAACAGAAAATATAAAACCCTGCCTTGATTTTGTGAACTCCTTAATGAGATTAGATGTATCATCTTTTCTCAAACACAGGAGGAGATATAAGTGTGAGTGACTGAGTGGAATGCTGTACAGTAGTATAAGCTAGTTTTGTACTCATGAAGCTCATTTAGAGTGACTCATAAGGAGGAATAAAAGCAAGTACTCATGTGTCCACCCATGTGTCCACCCACCTACAGACACACACAGTTTTTCTGTTCGCAGTGACACTAGAGATCCTGCGTCATTTCTCAGCATGTGTCAAAACCTGTGTTGAAAGGGAAAAAAGGTTGGACTAAAGGGCTTCACACATAATGCATTTTGTGTTGCTTTTCCATAGTTTTTTTTTTAATGTAAATATATGCTAGACCAGGGGTGCCCAACCCTGTTCCTGGCAATCGAATGTCCTGCAAAGTTTAGCTCCAACTCTAATCAAACACACCTGAAGCAACTAATTAAGGTCTTCAGAATAGTGTGAAAATTAAAGGCAGGTGTGTTTGATTAGAGTTGGAGCTAAACTTTGCAGGACAGTCGATCGCCAGGAACAGGGTTAGGCACCCCTGTGCTAGACAGACGTGTTTGCTCAAGTCAAAAATTCAGCTTTTAAAAAAAAACACGTCTCTAGCCAGTTCGCACCAAGAACGATAGCTATATGAACTACCTTTAAAGTTAACTATTAGCATCCACATCAGTGCACAATAACATTCTCTTTATTTTAAGCGTGTGCTGCAGTTTTGTCGCTTACCACTTTGAATTTTCAAGCAATTTAAAGTCGAGTGGTTTCTGATTTGCTGTCAATGTTTTTACTGTTCATTAGCTGTAAAATATTGTGATGAATTTCAACAATATTGTTCCTGTGTGCCAATATCATTAAAGCTATAATGAGGACTTTTATATTCTTTTTACATTTTTAAAATGAAATCTTTACTGTTAATGTTACAGCTATTGGCCTTGGTGTGAATGGGCCTTAAGTGATTATCAAAACACACACTTATAAAAAGTTCTGGTCTTGGTTGCTGATTGGTCAATACAGTGTTTCTGTTGTGCTAATCAACAATATAGTAACAGCTGTGAAACAGATATCAATAAACAATGTAGACATATCATTGTACAGGCCAGCTCTTAAAGGGATCATTCAGCCAAAAATTAAAATTCTGTCTTTATTATTATTTATTGTTCCAAACCTATCCACCTTATTTTTCACCGTGGAAGTAAGGCGTTTTCTGTGAATGTGTGAGACATCCGGTTGATTAGCCGCTGTAAGGAAATAACGAGAAGAATAAAAAAGTAAAGTAAACGGTAAAACTGTTTGCACTACAAACCAGTGTGTTCGTAATTAAGATAATACATTAAAATAATATGGTAAGACACACCAGTTTGCAATATCAAACAGGAAAATTTGCTGTTTTGTACAGCTAAAAATAGCTGGAAGCTAATGACAAACATTAAATTTACAAATGGCCGTGCTTGCTCTTACGGGAAAAATAAAGTGGATATGACTTTATTTCTTCTGCGAAACACAACAGGAGATATTTTGACAGACATTTCTCAACATTAATTTGTGTTTCACACAAGGACAGACAGGTTTGGAACGATGACAGTGAGTGAGTAAATATGACAATTTTTATTTTTTGATGAACCTTTAACCTTAGTTTTTATGTGCGGGATATTCTCTATATGAGGGATGGCACTTTATGAATTTATTTCAATTTGATATTTTTAAGGGCTAATAACTGTTTCATAAAAGCAGTGATGCACTCAAGGCCATGTTGTAATTTAAGTGTATTCATGGCTAATGAAGGGTTTGCTAACAACAGCCTTTAGCCTTGACTATATTCACAACACTGTATATCTTTGAGTGCATTTTTGATATAGAAATAGAGCCACAGTATTAGGTGATTCGACCCACGATTGGCTTGCTAACAGCTGGATAGGAGAAAGTATTTTAACCAGAAAAAATTAACCTTTAAATATTACTAGTGCTGACACAACGGCATCAGTAGATGGCAGCAGAGTGTGTGTGTGGTCAGTGTGCGGCTCAGGCTTTGAGTGCATGTATATAAATGAATGGATTTCAGTTTCTCAGAGAGCAGTGTTTGCTCTAGACATGATATAATGGTTATTTTGGTAAAAAAATATTATATGAAGAGATCTGTTATCTACCTCGTTATCTACTTTTGTTATTCCTAACAAAAATACACCTTATATAGTGTAATTTACAGTATGGTAATCTACATACACAGCTTAATGCATACTGCTCCTAATTAAACATCTCACACACTGTAAAAGAATAAAATACCAGGTATATTATTCACACCACTGATATTCATATTTGATCAGTATGCAGTGAGATGTTCTGTGCATGAACAAGCAGATATCCGACCACCGTACCCACTAGCCAATCAGAGCACAATGCTGTGACCTCAATAGATCAAAGTGATTTTGGTTGGTAGAGAATGTGTGGTAGCACATCCACTCAGAAGGGCGTGAGTCTTTGTCTCATTCTTCTGAATGAGAAGCCCTCCCAAACTGATCAAGGAACAGCTCTCCTGTCCCACCTGCAGACTGAAGCCTGTAAACACAGCAAATGCACTGTTAAATAAATGATGCACAGTACTTATTGTCCAAGCATGTCCAGATGAACTAGCCCACCATGTGTCTTCGGCACACAGTCATTTTTTGATGTAGAAAATCGTGAAGTCATGGCTATGTGCTTGAAGAAATGCGAGACAATTTATCTGCTTCTGTGTTATGATATAGTGATATAGTGACTTTTTTCTTGTATTGTTTTATTTCATGGGTGTTTTATGTGTGTATTTTTGTTTTGAGTTTTTTTTTGTTTTGTTTTTGTGGTGTTTTGTTTGTTTTATGTTGTTTGTTTGTTTAGTATTTTTTTTTGTTTATTTGTATAGAATCTTTAGCAGTATAATCAATTAAACAGCCATACTTGTTTTATGTTCTGGTTTTTTTTTTTTTTGCTTAATGTTGTGTTTGTTTGTTTTTTTTGTTTAGTATTTTTTTTGTTAATTTGTATAGAGTATTTAGCGGTATAGTCATTTTAAACAGCCATACTTGTTTTATGTTGTTTTTTTTGTTTTATGTTGTGTTTGTTTGTTCATTGTTTTGTTTAGTATTTTTTTTGTTTGTTTGCATAGAATCTTTAGCATCATAGTCAATTAAACAGCCATGCTTGTTTTATGTTCTGTTTTTTGTTTTGTTATTATGTTTTGTTTTTGTTAAGTGTTTTTGTTTTGTTTAGTATTATTTTTTTTTTTTTGTATAGAATCTTTAGCACTATAGTCTATTGAACAGTCATGCTAGTAAAGCAGACAGGGTTAACTGCTTAACAGGGCTTTTGCCTAACAGTGCCTAACAGTGTCTTTTTTGTTTTTGTTATGCTTTTTGTTTTGTTTTTTCCTTTGTTTTTGTTAAGTGTTTTTTGTTTTGTTTTTGTCTGGGAATTTTTTATTTTATTTCATGGGCGTTTTGTGTGTGTGTTTTTATGTTCTGAGTTTTTTATTTTAGTTTTATTTTTGTGTTTTTGTTTATGTTGTGTTTGTTTTTTTGTTTAGTATTTTTTTTTTTTATTTGTATAGAATCTTTAGCACTATAGTCTATTAAACAGTCATGCTTTGAAATTGCACAGAGGGAGAGGGGTGAGAGGGTTAATTGCTCAATAGGGCTGGCGATTTGAGGAAGATAGCGGTGAAGAGAACAGACAGAGGGACAGAAGCAAAGTGCATGATGGGAGCGAAAAGCTCAACTTGCATGTGGTTTGGGGCTGATTATGGTGTTTGCAAGTGCATTACTTGACCTGTCAGTTTTAATTAATGTGATACTACATCCCCCATGATTCAGTACCCGCCCTCTGTCTGCACGCCTTCTCTTGCTTTCTCTCTCTGTCTTTATCTTTCCTCCCAGGAGTCATATGCCCATGCTGCTGGTGCCAGAGAGCAGAGGGTATGTAGCATCAGTCATACTCTCAGCTGTGGGGCTTGTCTTCAGCTCAGAGGGGAGATGAAGTGGGTGAAGAGTGAAGGAATAGATGGAAGACTAAGAGATAAATTCAGAATTAGAATCAGAATGAGATTTATTGCTATGTACGTTTACAAACAAGGAATTTGTCTTGATGACAGAAGAAGCTTTCAGTCCACAGAACAAGAAGATATTAAAAAATAAAATATCATGATATTAGTGGTTTACTGTATTTTTGTCAAGTAATTGCAGCATTGGTGAGCATAAGAGACTAAATAAATAAATTGTAATTATTTCAAACAATAGTATATAAATAGACAAATTACATACATACACAAACGTGGTTTAAGAAGTGCACAGACAACCTGTTCCAGCACAGCACCATTTTGCTCTATGGGTTTCCCATCAGTCAGTGGGGCAGAGAGTGACACACTGTATATTCTTGAGCAATGAGATTCAGCTCCATTCAGTGCTAATGACAGCGGTCTGGAGCTCTTGCCACAGAGCATGTTAATGGCTTTCTGACCGCTCCGCAGGATCAAGCATCAATTTTTTATTGGCCATTTGTGATTCAACAGGAAGAGAACAAAAGTGGCGTGTGTGTGTCCTGTGGTGTGTTTGTTTGTCATGGTCTACTATCTGCATGCTGTCTATAATTTTTGTGAAGTGTTTTTTTTTGTTTTGACTGTTGCCACCACATTGTCCCCCCTCAGTGTTTAGGTTAGTAGGTGATCAGTTAGTTCAGGGGTGTCAAACTCAGTTCCTGGAGGGCCGCAGCCCTGCAGAGTTTTATTCCAACACACATACTATGCAGTTTTCAATTAAGCCTGAAGGACTTGATTAGTTGCATCAGGTGTGTTTAATTAGGGTTGCATCTAAACTGTGCAGGGCTCTGGCCCTCCAGGAATTGAGTTTGACACCCCTGAGTTAGTTGTTTTTTTTCAGTGACTGTTCCACTG
The DNA here is from genome assembly GCA_021397915.2 of Tor tambroides. Taxonomy (NCBI): domain Eukaryota; kingdom Metazoa; phylum Chordata; class Actinopteri; order Cypriniformes; family Cyprinidae; genus Tor; species Tor tambroides. Next base: position 82,302 of record JAFVLL020010317.1, read on the forward strand.
CCCCTGATATTGATACCATATCAGTTATTGGACAATATTATAAAGGTTTTAATATTGGCCAGTATTGGATATTTATTTATGCACAGATCATTTCCCCTATGTTTTACCTTTACTGTCACAGTGCTAAATTGTAACACTAAAATAACACTACTGAATTTTTTTTTACAAAACAAAGAAACCGAAACTGAAAATGTTTATTTAATTATGAACGAATGAATGATGCATTTATATAGCGCTTTATTGTGTATTGCCGTACACCCAAAGCGCTTTACAGTCATGTGGGGGTTCTCTCCTCAACCACCACCAGTGTGCAGCATCCACCTGGATGATGCGACGGCAGCCACAGGACAACGGCGCCAGTACGCTCACCACACACCAGCTACAGGTGGAGAGGAGAGAGAATCATAGAGCCAATCAAGTGGATGGGGATTATTAGGATGCCATGATAGACAAGGGCTAGTGGAGGGAATTTGGCCAGGACACCGGGGTTACACCCCTACTCTTTACGAGAAGTGCCATGGGATTTTTTTTTTTAGTGACCACAGAGAGTCAGGACCTCGGTTTAACGTCTCATCCGAAAGATGGTGCTTTTTACAGTATAGTGTCCCCGTCACTATACTGTGGCATTAGGACCCACACAGACCACAGGGTGAGCACCCCCTGCTGGCCTCACTAACACCTCTTCCAACAGCTACCTAGTTTTCCCA
>JAFVLL020010318.1:0-10762 GCA_021397915.2 Tor tambroides
ATTTTTTTTTTTTTTTTTTTTTGTCTTTTATCTCTGTATTCCTATCAGTGTTGTACAAGGGTTTTTATGCATAATAAGTAAGCCTAGAATGTGATCAAACAGAGTTTAAAATAGGTGGGCTGAGATATATAAACATGTTGATGACTGCAGAAATATGTTAATTCAGTATACACATTATCCCACCAGTCACAAAAATAATATTTGAAAAAAAAAAAAAATAAAAAATATTGATTATTGCAAAGGGTTACTAATGACACATTTTTGCCTGGGAAAAATTTGGGATTAAATGGGTTAATGTCATTTAAGTTGAAATGACTTAAACAGCTAAGTTGATTGTACTTAAAAATTTAAGGCAGCAACTTATTTTTTACAGTATACTCACCTTCATAACACACAAAAGGATATGGGTTGGTGCAAGAGATGTCATGCCATCTTCCCAGAGAGTTGTGTTGGATTACTGTACAGTTTTCATAACCATCTTTATTATTAGGTTCAGCAGTGTCCCAGTATCTGAATGAGGAGTTACTCTGATCTGACCACTGCCATGAGTCTCTGAACAGACCGATCCAGACATGTGATCCAGATAAACGAGTATTGTTAATGATCTGCTCAACCTGTTGATTCTCATTCTGGTTCCTCACACTGACCAGATCAATGTGATTCTGTCTGCAGTAACTCTGAGCGTCTCTCCAGTTCATCAGCTGATTGACAAGGACAAGTCCTGTGCTCACTTTAGGAAAACAAATGGAAAAGATTCATGAATCGGTTTGTTCATTATTCTTGCTCTGTTTTACAGTTTGGATGTAAATTGTGAACAGGAACAGCGGTGGAAACATCAGATGCATGTTCAGAAAGATTTTGTGTTTTCTATTTGGCCTTTACGTTTCCTTTAACGTCTCTCTGGATCATCAAATAGACAAAGATGTACTGCATCTAAATGTGTAAAATAATGAGTTCATAGAATAAGTAACCTGGATTGAAGATTAATGTTTGCTGTCATTGTGTGGTGCTATACTCACCACTGTAGCAGATAAAAGGCCTAGTATGACTACATCCCCCATCATGCCATTGTCCATTTTTCATAAAAGCACACTCATCTTTACCATCGGGCTGTGCAAATCCCCAGTTCAGATAAAGCACAGGTTCACCTGAAGACCACTGCCATTTTCTCTGCAGCCCAATCCAGACATATTGAACACCTCCATCATTCACACTCTTGTTCAGCTCGTTCATGTCGTTCATGTTGTCAACGGTGGCCAGATCTGTGTATTTCTCTCTGCAGTATCTCTGAGCTTCAGTCCAGGTCTTCATCTCATTTATAAAGTGATACTGACGCTGAACACATTCAGATACGGAGCAGAGAGCTGTGAAAGAGAGGCTTTGCTTTAATGCTTTTCAGAACAGGATCAAACCTAATAAAACTATAAACCATAAATAAAACCACAAACACACTCACCAATGAGAAGAATGAAATCTAGAGTTTGATCCATTTCTGAGAAAGAAAAATATTGAAAAACTCAAATACTCTAAATAATATTTTCATCTGGGAATTAAACACGATCATGTAATAAAAACATTTTAGCGGCATTCACAATTATCAAGACACAATATTAACATCTCAAAGTCTAATTCTGTTTAAAGAATGAACATGTGAGTTGTTCTTACTTTAAAGGTTGTATGTTTCTGTCCTGAGTCTGATGTTTGTGTCTGCAGCTTCAGACTGTGTGATTATTATATCTGCTCTCATCCATCATTCAACATCACATCACTTGTGTGTTATTCTAAAACTAATCTTCATATTTTGCTTCCTCCTTATTTGTTTTTGTCCACCTCTCTTTATCCATATTTGCATGCTGACGTCTGTGTTCATCAGTATCAGTTACTGTAATTCCTGCAGAAGAACAGCTTCACAAGAATACAGACCAGTCAGCAAACTATATACACATACAACAATCACAATTTGTATGTTACAAGTTCACAACTAAACAGCTGCTTCAGTGTTATTGTTGGGCTGCATAACTTGTTTACATCCCTGTTTATTTATTTATATATATTTTTATTTATTTATTTTTTGTTGTTGTTGGTTTTGTTTTGCTTTCTGTTTTGGGCCACTGTTATTTGAAATGAACAGCCTGCTAATGAGCTGATTGATTAGGGTTAGGTTAATTAGTGATAGACAGGTGATAGTGGTTACTGAGAGCCTTTAACAACACTCTGTTTGAGTCTCCAGTCAAAGAGAAAGAACTGTGTGTGTGAGATGAGGGAATGAGAGTGATGTGTGAACGGGGGTGTGTGTATTGAGAGTAATGGAATATTTTGTCCAATAAGCACCTGTAGAAGTAGATATTTAGTTGTTGATGTAATTATTATGAAAGCCAGACAGATTTCAGAAGTCTTTTTTCTTACCTGCTTAACAGTGACTGTAAACTATAGGTTGAAAGAAGTTCATTAATCCACTGTTAGAAGGCATGAAATGTGTATGTTTCTGAGAGCAACTGGACCTTGGAAAGAGTTAAATTTACAGAGTATATTTTACTCTGTCAAAGGCTGAAAAATGTAACTAGAATAGCCTGTGACCGACTGATACAGTGTTTTTTGTAAATGATAGTGAGCTATTACTCTGTGGTAAATCCTGTAGTAGGACAGTCATTAACAAAAAGCCACATTTGTGTGGCGGTGTCCAGCAGAGTGGAGCGGCAACAATTTCCCCTCCGAGCATTTAATAATCACTCCGCTCAGGGTTCACCATTCCTCGCTCTCTGATATCAGAAACACTGCTCCGCGGCTAAAGTATTTTAGTATATTTGAAATATCACAGTTCTGTTCATAACATATATTAAAAGTTTCAAAGTGGCTTATTGGAACACTAGTGTAACTTTATTTTTTTTATTTATTTTTTTTTTTTCCCCTACCACATGACAAGCTAATAACATGGTTGTCACCTTCAAAAGGTACAGTATAATTGCTGCTTTCTGCAGTGCAAATTTTGTTTGTGATGAAAATAACTACGATTTCATTAGTTATTTTACCTACAGATCGATGAGCAGAAATCTGTAAGAAATGCAATCGAAATCGGATAAAGATGAAATAGCACTGTAAGATTACATTTGTTTGAATGCATTATTGAGAGAGCGATTGCGTGTAGTGCTTGTTTAAATCATGCTTTCAGCTGAAAATATTCAGTATTTAGAACATGGTCTCAAACTCAATTCCTGGAGGGCCACAGCTCTGCACAGTTTAGCTCCAACCCTAATCAAACACTTGATCCAGTTAATCAAGCTCTTCAGGATCACTATAACTTCCAAGCAGGTGTGATTTGGAGCTGGTTGGATCTAAACTGTGCAGAGCTGCGGCCCTCCAAGAATTGAGTTTGAGACTAATAAGGAACAAACAAATTCCTTGAACTTCCCGCTTATGTCCATTGCCGTTATCATAGCCTTCACATTCTTTCTGATTTGAGTGAACCTTCTCTATCAAGCTAGCTAAATATGTTTAACGTGAATTCTTGCTAAATATGCAGTTATATTACGGGTCGTTGGCATGAATTGCACTCGTGATGGAGCGCTCTTGGAGTGAGTTGTTGCGGGAGAGAGGAAATAGGAGTTGTTGCTTTAAGACAGCTATATACTGGAGTTTATGTACTATGAGTGAGATGTACTATGTGTAATGTAGTTCAGTGAAATGTGCTGGTGTGACGTGCCCTCACTGTGTGCTGTGCAGCTGAGAACGGAGGAAAAAAAAAAGTTTGTGTCCTGTTTAAAGTTCAGTCAAGTCAGTCCACCTGTATTTGTACCCGATCAGATCTAATACAACACAAAATTTGCTGTTGTTGGTACACTTTGTAGAAAAAAACAAACAAACAAAATGCCTTCACAAAAAAAGGAGAAAGAGACAGAGAGAAAGAGGAAGGGAGGCTGCTAAAGGCAGTTCAGCATTGCAAACATGAATTCAAAGCTCCAGCAATCCAGAAGGTAGATCATCATCAGTTTGTCACACTTTAATTCTTGTAATTGAGTATATTTCCCATTATAATCACTTGTCTTAGTTCATAGTAATCTAACACATTTATAATATTTTATTAAAACCATATTAATAGGCATATAATAGTTAAAAAGTTAATATACATTTTCTAAATGAGCTGTTTATTAGTGTATAATATAGATTTATGCTGTATAATATTAAATGAAATGTGTAATACTTATACGTCCATTGAAGATGAGGCAGAAGCAGGCTCAGAGAGTGAGGGAGAGCCCACTCTATCAAAACATCTACAATAAAGTCTGAAATTATTGCAGAGTGTGCTGTCTTCTCTTTTAATTGTACACTACCAGTCAAAAGGTTTTGAACAGCAAGATTTTTAGTGTTTTTTTTTTTTGTTTTTTTTTTTTTTTAAAAGAAGTCTCCTTTGCTCACCAAGCCTGCATTTATTTGATCCAAAGTACAGCAAAAACAGTCAAATTCTGAAATATTTTTTACTATTTAATATTCTTACTTTTTTTTACTTTTACTTTTAGTCATTTAGCAGACGCTTTTATCCAAAGCGACTTACAAATAAGAAAAAGTAACAAACTAAAAGTCAAAACTCTGTAAATACTATATAAACACACACATTTAAGAAAATAAAGAAATTAAATAAAAATGAAAAATGCATACAACATTTCAAAAACTAAACATTTAAATGAAAACAAAAAAAGTAAAGCTGAAAACAATTTAAAATATTAAAACAACAAAAGGTATGAGTATAATAATGCTTCTAACATAACACTAAGCCAAACACCAAAAAACAACGACGTGTATGTACAGCCACACACATATACATATACAATACATACATATAAAAATAAATGCAATATATATATTATTTCATTTCCATGTAGTATGAAGTACTAAAATAACTAAAATTAAATAAAACTATAACTTAATAAACAACCAATACAGACATCAACACTGAGCCAAACATACTTGTTTTAAAAACAGCAACAACAACTTACTAACACAGTAAGAAATGGTTATAAAAACTGAAACAGAAGTGAAACAAGTAGTAGGAAAGAGGAAAAATTAAAGTGATACTTATATCCTTTGTCGGTGTCCCTGTCCGGTGGAGTCGCACGGTAGAGTCGATGGTCTTTACTCTTCGGTCTTCACACGACCGCTGCCGCGGTAAACTAAGCTTTTTCATACCCATCTAACAAAACACTACTCCAATTCAGCTGCACACACTTTCCTGTTAATGCAACAAATTGCTAAGCAAGCGCCTGACACTGACTAGGGACGAGATGCAGTACGAGACCAAACGCGATTTCAGCACGTCTCCACACAGTAAACAAAACAAAACTTTTATTCTATTTGAATATATTTTAAATTGTAATTTATTCCTGTGATTTCAAAGCTGAATTTTTAGCATCATTACTGCAGTCACATGATCCTTTAGAAATCATTATAATATTCTGATTTGCTGCTCAAAAGCATTTATTATTATTATTATTATTATTATTATTATTATTATTGTTGAAAAGGGTTTTTTTTTTCTTCAGGTTTTTTTGATGAATAGAAAGTTCAAAAGAACAGCCATTTATCTGAAATAGAAATCTTTAGTAACATTACAAATGTCTTTATCATCACTTTTAATCAATTTAAAGCATCCTTGCTAAATAAAAAAGTGTTAATTTCTATAATTTATTTCCTATATATATGGTGTTTTAGTGTATAAATGCTGATCTTTGGATATTTTTATTCACCAAAGAATCCTGAAAAAAATCTACTCAACTGTTTTAAATATTGATATATATTTTAAACATTAAAAAAAAACATTAAAAATCTTCCTGTTCAAAAACTTTTGACTGGTAGTGTAAATTTGTAACAACTGGATAAGTTGTATTAACAAGTACCTACCCCCTTAGTGCCCCTTTTTTATTGTTTGGGCCACTGCCCCTCAAAGTGTCTGTGCACAGCCCTGCATCCTTTGCACGAACATGAACTGACGAGCTGTTACGCTGCCTCCGGGAGTTGCTGAAGCGAAGAAAGTAACAGAGTGAAAACCATGACCCTCCGACTTTTAAAAATCCGCACCTCGCTCCGTTCAAAATCACACCGCTCCGATCTCATACTCTGATTGTGAGTATCTGTTGCTGTCATGACAGATCTATTTCAGAACCAGCCGCTATCAAAATAATCTGAGGAACCCTCTTGTGTTTGTTCAGTTTTTTATGTTGCTGTAAAGGTGTCTGGACATCAGAAAGAGTAAAGCAGATTCAGATGAGTGTACAAATACCTGTGTGGCAGTAAATACAGTAAACTTTAATATCTAAAAGAGTCATAAGATTGCCAAGTCGTAAGATTGCTAAGTAAAATTTTGTAAGAAAAATATCAAACTAATCTTAGAGCAGCAGTGATGACAAATGGCATGACTTCCCCATTTTTTACTATTTCAAGGGGCACTTGTCAGGGATGTCCATTGTCCCCATAATTATTCACAGTAGTTTTACTGCCTCTGACCATTATGATTAGGGGAGACCCAAACATTATGGGAGTAAGGGGGTAGGGGAGGGGATGGAACACAAATTAATGCTATATGCAAGTGATATTTTATTGTTATCTCATGACCCTCTCAAATCTTTACCTTCATTAATTATTCAGTTATATTCAAATGTGTCAGGATACAAAATAAACTGAGAGAAACCTGAAGCTATGCCAATATCTAGAACATGTCATGCCCATACAGTGACCCAATTTGGCTTTAAATGGATTCCAAAAGGTATGAAGTACCTTGGTGTTAAACTAACTCAGAATTAATGATGTTGAATTATGATCCACTGCTGTCAAAGATAAAAAAAAATAATGTGGACAAATGGGAGCAGCTGAAACTTTAAAGTAATGTTGTGGGTAAAGTGAATGTTGTCAAAATAGTTCAATTATATATCCATGATGATACCTGTGAACATTCCAGACTCCATCTTTAAAAGATATGATAAAATTATCAAGGATTTTCTGTGGAAAGGAAAAAGGCCTCGGATTAAAATGAGTAAACTGATTTCCCAAGGGACAAGGGGGGCCTTGGATTATGTGAGGATGTATAATTTCTCTTTTGAAATGGCCAAACTGGCTAAGCATTGGAGTGAGCACTCAGACTCTGAGTTGGACTGGATCAAAATATAACACAAACTGGCCTCACTGTGTCATCCCATTAGGATTCTCTCATAAATCTCTGGAGCTAAATCTGGACTCAAATCCAGTGATAACATACTCAAGATATGTCTGGAGCAAAATTCATAAACTGTGCAAGACATCACATCATAAACAGTCATATGCTTCATTGTGGAAGACTCCTGAAATTTGTATAGGCAAAACAGGGGTGTTTTGGAAACAATGGCATCTTAAAGGGGTAACTGTAATTGGCGATCTACATCAGAATGGAATTTTTGTCATATTCTGAATTGGTGAAAAAATATAATATTATCGGCCAAGGAAATTTTTGGAAATATCTGCAGATCAGACACTGTGTTAAGAACAAATTCACTGCAAGTGATAATCCTGTGTATGCCTATCTTAAGTTATCATGTGAAACTCAGACTGCTTCTACAGGTCCATCTCAATAAATTAGAATGTAGTGAAAAAGTTCATTTTTTCTTGTAAGTTATTTCAAAAAGTGAAACTTTCATATATTTTAGATTGCATGTAAAGTAAAACATTTCAAAAGTTTTTTTTTTGTTTTAATTTTGATGATTAGAGCTTACAGCTCATGAAAGTCAAAAATCTGTATCTCAAAATATTAGAATATTTACATTTGAGTTTCAATTAATGACCATAGACACCAGAGACAATGTAAGAAGCATCTTACCTGGGCTGTGGAGAAAAAGAACTGGACTGTTGCTCAGTGGTCCAAAGTCCTCTTTTCAGATGAAAGTAAATTTTGCATTTCATTTGGAAATCAAGGTCCCAGAGTCTGGAGGAAGAGTGGAGAGGCACAGAATCCATGTTTCTTGAAGTCCAGTGTGAAGTTTCCACAGTCAGTGATGATTTGGGCTGCCATGTCATCTGCTGGTGTTGGTCCACTGTGTTTTCTGAAGTCCACAGTCAACGCAGCCATTTACCAAGAGATTTTAGAGCACTTCATGCTTCCTTCTGCTGACAAGCTTTATGGAGATGCTGATTTCATTTTCCAGCAGGACTTGGCACCTGCCCACACTGCCAAAGGTACCAAAATGACCATGGTGTTACTGTGCTTGATTGGCCAGCAAACTCACCTGACCTGAACCCCATAGAGAATCTATGGGGTATTGTCAAGAGGAAGATGAGAGACACCAGACCCAACAATGCAGATGACCTGAAGGCCGCTATCAAAGCAACCTGGGCTTCCATACCACCTCAGCAGCGCCACAAACTGATCACCTCCATGCCACGCCGAATTGAGGCAGTAATTAAAGCAAAAGGAGCCCCTACCAAGTATTGAGTACATATACAGTAAATGAACATACTTTCCAGAAGGCCAACAATTCACTAAAAATGTTTTTTTTATTGGTGTTATGAAGTATTCTAATTTGTTGAGACAGTGAATTGGTGGGTTTTTGTTAAATGTGAGCCTAAATCATCACAATTAAAAGAACTAAAGACTTAAACTACTTCAGTCTGTGTGCACTGAATTTATTTAATACACGAGTTTCACAATTTGAGTTGAATTACTGAAATAAATGAACTTTTCCATGACATTCTAATTTGAGATGCACCTGTATGTGTTACAAATTAATGCTTAATGTAACTGCAGATACTTGTGATAACCTGAAAACCATTTGGCAGAAGGATTTAAGGATTAATATTCATGATAATGACTGGCTGGATATCCTATCTAATGTGGGTAAGAACATAAGGGAAGCTAGGGGGAAATTCATTCATTCATTACAAAATAGTACATAGATACTATTATACACCATCTAGACTTTACAGGATGGGTATAGCTGGAAATAATCTATGTTGGAAATGTAAGGAAGAAGAGGGCGCTTATTTACATATGATTTGGGAATGTTCTTTAGTTCAGCCATTCTGGCGTAAAACTCTGAGAACACTTGAAGAGTGGTTGGGCTTTAATTTACCTATGGAACCACAATTATGCCTTCTTGGAGATCAGTTGTACCTAATATAGCAAAAATGCATTTACCCTTATTAAGATTGGTTGTATTACAGCTGCATCGATGATATTACGCAACTGGAAATGCCCAAAAATCCTTGATTTGTAAGATTGGATTGATGAGATTGAAATTACATCATATGAGTGCATGTTTGGGAGACTTCAGAATGAGGGAGAAATAAAAAAAACATGGGAGCATATAAAAATGGTGTGATGAGCAGGACTCCTGAACAACTGTTTAATTTCCTTGTGCTTTTGTTTTGTTACATTGATGGTGACTATAGTGGCTGAATATGTAATTGATTGGAAAGGTGAATATTGAATACTGTGTTGATGTATGAAGTTTTGACTGTTGAACAATAAAAAAAAAGTTGAATTACAAAAAATATCAACTTAACAAATCAACAATGAAATTTAAATTTGGACATATTTGTTAATTTACAATTCAATTTGACATTAGAGGGAAATCAGGAAATTGTTAAGAGACTGACTGGCTGCTGGTTGGAGAGTAATACGCTGGGTAGTAGCGTATGATACGGTCGAGTGGGTTCAACTCAGTCTTTTGCCAAACTCGTTTTTCTTCCTTTTCTCATCACGTCACATCGGAAAAGTGGAAATCAGTTGCTTAACGAGTGTTTAAAAATAATGTATTAATTAGGGCTAGGCAGGAGGGCTTTGTTGTCGCAATAAGGCAGCATCTATTTAATTTTAATAAATAAAATCATTGTTATTAAAAATCAATGTTATTATTTTATCCTGTTAATGTACAACAATACTGAGGTGTAAAGAGTATCTGTTACTATTTATAAGTATAAATAGTATCTAATTAGCTACTATTTACACTTATTGCAAAGATCTGCTACTTTTACATAAAGTATGACTATTTTCACAGTTTAAATGGCACATATCTAAAATGCTGCTGTTGTCACTTAGTGTAAACAGTACATATAACTATTTTCACTGTAAATAGCATCTATGGCAGGGGTGTCCAAAGTCTGGCCATGGGCCAAATACAGCCCGTGGATGAATTTCAAACTGCCCGCAGCTTGTCTATTGAAATGTAGGCTATTATATGTAACAATTTGATAACTCATATGCACTGTCTTTAGCGCAATAAAAGCGGTACAGCACTACTCGTGTGAAGCGCACTGCATGGACCATTATTAGCTCTGACTAATGACTAAGGACAGCGCAGCGCAGTCTCAGAGCAAATGCGTTTACTCGCTGACAGGTCTCGATCACTGAACAACGCCGTGAGAAAAGTTTGCGTTTGGAGCAGAGCTCTCCGATACAAACCACAGACTCTGCGATGATTTAAACACATTTAAAGGCAGATGAAACAGCGCTGCCATTCTCAACAACACTGACGCGGAAAAAAAAAATTAACGACTTTAATCTCGAGATGGTTTTATTTTTTTATTATGGCGTGGCCCTAATCCTCTTCTGTGTTATTCTGCTCAGAAACAAAGAATATTTTTCTCAAGAGCTGCTGCCAGGTCTGGACTGGGGTTAAAATTCGGCCCTGGAAAAATCCAGCCCATCCGGCCCATTGTAATGGAATCAGTCGAACACACAGGTAAGTAAAACGTTAGGTGTTTATTTTAAGGTGCACAGTCAACAAACTCTCGTGATGGAATCAAA
>JAFVLL020010319.1:0-107167 GCA_021397915.2 Tor tambroides
ATGCCACAATTTTTTTTTTTTTTTTTTCATTACTATTATTATTATTATTATTGGTCCCACTTTATATTAGGTAGCCTTAACTACATATACTTAGATCAAAAAATAAGTGCAATGTACTTACTGTGTTCATATTGTATTGCAAAACACTTTTGCTGCTATTGAGGTGGGATACAGGGATATTGAGGTTAGGGTGGTGGTTTGGTGGTATGGGTAGGTTTAAAGGTGGGTTAGGTTTAAGGGATAGGTCAACAGTGTAATTATAAATATAATTATAGAAATTAATTACAGATGTAATTACATGCTGGTATTTTAAAGAGAGAAGTACAATGTAAAAACATGTATGTACATAAATACACTGTACCAAATGATTAATTTAAATGTAAGTACAGTTAACGCCACTTAATATAAAGTGGGACCTTATTATTTTTTAATCTTTGCATGGTCACAGTTATATTTAGTGTAGCATCAGCATTTCCCTTTGTTGCCTATCTCTAAATTGTCTTTAGAGAGAAGCTCACATTGTTCACATCCTTTAGCAACCATCCAGAACAACCTAGCAAACAGCCAAAACACCCTGTAGCAGCCAGAAAACACTAGTGACCACCTAGGAAGGCCCTACCAACTACCAAAAACACCCTAGCACCTACCTAGCAACCACCCGAAAACCTAGAAACCTTAGAGCAAGGCCTGCATTCTTTCAAACGTTTAAACTGTGAAAATATTTAAACAGCATTATGCATACTATATGTAACTTTAAAATGCTGTAGGTACCCAAAACTTTTTGCTGTAGGTAGCCAAGAATTTTACTCACGCTCATTTAAAAAACAAAATGTTGTTTTAGAAGGTTATGCCAGTACTAGTTATGGATGGAGTGTGGATTCAGTTCACGCTTTTGACCATTGTATTGTATTTGGAGCCTGAAAGGTTTGGACCACATTGACTGGACAAAAAAAAAAAAAAAAATAATAATAAAATCTTTTAATGTTCTGCAGAAGAAAGCAAGACATACAGGTTTGGAACAACATGGATGAGTAATGATGACAGAATTTGAATCGTTTTTTTTTTTTGTTTTGTTTTTTTGTCCACAGTGATGACAGGGAGATTCATGGTTTGTCAGCAGAGTACAACCAACCCCTGTCAGGAAGTGATGCCAACAGAACCTCAAGATGTTTTCTAAATGCTCCCTGTGGTGCTGATGTTCTAAAGATCAACTCCTAATGATGACCTTAGGCCAGTTTCTCCAATTATTTGTGGTGCCCTTTTGACGATCATGTCAGTCTCATGCACAATGCAACCAATAAACTAGAGATGCTTTTCCATGCCAGGCTCGTTCACACGATCTTTCCTCTTTCTTTATCACAGTGAGCAGGCATGCCGCATTCAAAGAAAGCAGAAAATTCTCTAATAGTCTTATTCCTCACTTTACCATGCATATTAAATATATCATGGCAGACACAGCCTCTGAGCAATCCAGTTTGTAAAACACTCTGTAAATATCACACAAACATCACAGCTGTAGTTTTCCCTCAGATATCAGCTGTGCTCTAAAACCCACTCACTCTCTACTGTCTACTTCTAAGCATCCTAAGTGAAATGGAGCTTCAGATGTGATTCTTTTGGAGTACTCTATAGGCAGCAATTCTGTATACCTCACAAATAGCACTACTCATCTGAAACACATTAAAAGACTTGACTTACAAAATGCCCATTTAACCTCTGATACTAAGCTGTTGATGAGGTACCTTACAGTAGTAACAGTACAGATACACAATTTCTTAATATGCTGGTATTATACAGCAATTATAGAGTAGGGTTTTTTTTAGCCTTTATTTCTCTTTTATTTTTAATTGCTCAATTTGTTTAACTGTTATCATGATATCATTGTTAGTTTTAGTTCACATATATACATTTTAAAAACTAAAATTAAAGTGAATTTGTGGAAATAAAAAGTTTGTTAGTTTAGTTTCACTTTTGTTAGTTTGAATTTTTATTTTGATTGTTTTAATTTAGTTTCAAAATACAGTAATAAAACTAAGCCCAGTATATATTTCATATTCTAAAATATTTAATATTTCTAAAATATGAATGATGTTTCTCACTATGTGATAAGAAATGAATTCTGTGTCATCAGATGCGAAAAATACTCCTCAAATGATATCTGAGGGCTGAAAACACGTTTTGTCTCAGGGTCGATGCATGTATTCCCTATGATGCCCTGCTTACATCGGAAGTTGAACTGAAATAGTTGGAATGCATACAAATACGAGATTTGATATATTTCAACATAGTGTAGTGCTGCGGCTTTCACGTTTGAGTAATCTAGACATGAATAATAAATTAGCCTTCAGGTTTATGTATTTTTTCCCTGATATGAGCTGCGTTATTTATAGCTTCATCTTTATTACAAGCTTAAATATATGACAAAATATTGTGACATTTTGATGGTGGAAGGGGCTGGTGCAGGCCAAACAAACATTTACTTAATCAATCACTGAAATTCAGCATCAAGCAATACCTCCTACAGCGCCACTGCACATGCACCCACACCCACACCAGACTCGTCCTGCCAGACTCTGAAACATGGTTTGATTATCTTTGCATTCATTTGCACCAATGTTTAATGGTGGATTGTTGCGGAGAGGGGAGGTTTTTTTTTGCCACATTGTTTTGTTTGAGTGACCTTGAACGCACAGGCCAAAGGCACTGAAGTAAAAAAAAAAAAAAAAAAAAATCAATTAAACACAGTTTATAGTTGAAAAAAACAAACAAAAAAAGAGGCTAATTGAACAACTGCAGTCTGATGAAATGCCACTCCATATGCCGAAGTAAAAAAAAAAAAAGCAATTTCTGTGCTTCTAACAGAGGAAGAGAGTGCGAAAAGCTCTCATTTAATCAACTAACATTGATATTACTTCTGGCAATTAGAGGCATGCTGATAATGATATGAGTTTTCAGCTGTAAATAATTATGCTGCCTCCAGGCCATGCTTTCCTTCCTCACTGTATCTATAAACAATAATCAAACCACCAGGCGAAAGTTGAGGGGCTTTTGTTTGTTGCTGTGCTGCAGTTTGGGGAAAAACATTGCTGTGGCCCCCTGGTGTTGCCCTTGGCGCCTCTGACCTTCAGGAGCCTGGTGCTGGCAGCATGGGGAGCTAATGCATCGGCCTATCGATCCCTACACTTTCACTTCAAACGGCCTGTGTGCGCCACGCTTATTTAGCCCGAGAGCAGGGTGGGACGCGGAACGCTCCTGTGGCCTAATACTGTGAGAGACACGCAGACGGATTGAAGACTGCACTTTCACTGGTGCAGTCTGAGATTTAATAATGAGGACGATGCACACAGACCTCACGCAGCTCTGTTTTAGTTGTTTAGCAGATTCAGTCTTGAACCTATTGCAGTTGGAGTCAGCATTTGGTTTTGGCTAATTATGGCACATGGATTAGCAGTTAGTGCCTAACTCAGTTTTTATTTGTTACATGAGTCAATTAAGAACCAACAAAATTGATTAAAACAAATCAAACTGTATCGGAAGAAAATACACACATGCATATAGTGGTGAAAGGAGCTAGTTGTTAGACTTTTTAGTCTATAGTGAATATTCCTTGGTGTAGAGAGATTTCAGTCAATTTAAATATAAGAAAACACCCACACCCACACACACACACAAAGCACAACATTAAACAGCCTGTAACTCATTTTAGCCGTTAAAAATTCATTATATCCAAAACCATTGTTTTGACCAACAAAAATTGTAATTACTGGTATTAATTATATTAACGTTTGACAACCTGCCCCAACATGACACTCAGTTAAACTCTTAGTTAAACTCTTCATATATAATACACTCACAAAAACACACACTTAATTAAACCAAAAGCTATTTTCATCAACATAAAAAATAGCAAAATCATTGCATAGTTCTCATTAAATTGGATCATAAATGATGCTCAATAAAGTTAAATACACCCACTATCAGCTCAGATAGATTATACTCTTGTTTCACAGCAAAAAACAAAAAACAAAAAAAAACAACACAAACTTAGAAAGTGTGGCAATTAATGAAGCTGTAAATGTACCACCTCAGGAAATTCACATCAATGAAAGACTGCAGCATTTCTATTCTTTTCTAACAGCAGTATGTGAGGTGTTGTAAGCGCTGAGAGCAGCGGACAGTGAACTTTGCTTACTAACTTCATCTGGTGTGAGTAGAGACTAAGATGAAGAACATAATTAAGAAAACACATGGAAGGCTACTCGAGGTCTACGATTAATTAGCCTCCTGTCGATATTCTCATCAATACCCGATTAACAAATGACACATTGCCCTATGAATGCTATTGATCTGCCTGCATTTCACAGCATTAATAAGCTGAAGCCTCCTAACAAACTGAAAAGCTGACAAAACAGAGGAAAGTCATTTCTCTCCAACAGCTTGTTGATCCAATTTGACAGAAAGGCCTGTCTAATGTCAGAGAGAAACTTGCTTACTTCACAAGTTCACACAAAACAACCAAACTAAAGCTCAGTAATTTGAGGTTGGATCTACTAATTACAGTACATTTTATTTACTTTAATATTGCAATTCATATTCATTGCAGACAATACCTTGAATATAATTTCTATGGTTAGCATATTTTGATTTACAGTAAAATACAATTAATTTGGATATTTTTTGGGGGGCATAAAGTGGAATATCTAGATTTGATGTAACCAACTGAAGACTGTGAAACTTCACATTTTTTTTAATATATATATATATATATATATATATATATATATAATTAATGATTAATATTAGGTGTACACTCATATATTCAAGGTATGGGAAATATTTTATGACTTTTTACTTGAACACTATTTTGTCAGTGAATTAAACATTTTCTTGAAAATGGTTGGAATGGTTTACAAAAAGCAACATGAATATAAATATTACATTTAAGAGTCACACAAATGTGTTTTATATTATTTTCTTTTAATCACAAGCCTGTATGTTCTCCTCTCATTACGGAACAATTAAATAAACAATATACTCTTCAGCCAGGTTTAGCTCCAGACATGGACTATATGGTCTCCGTTTTGACAAACGACTGCAAAGTGAGGTAAAAAGGGACTCAATATAAATTAATGGCGCCCTAGCAGCCCAAGGTTTAGTCCCCTTACGCTAATGATAGTAATGAACACTTAGATGAGGGATGATCAGGCCTGTCCTCCAGTCAGAGCTTTACGCAGGTTAATTAGGTAAGATAACATCATCAACTTCTTTCATGCCTACACATGGAATTAATTGGGTAAGCTGAAGCTGGATTCAGGTCTATATATAATCATGTGAACAATCAACGGGAGTAATGGAGAAGAGACGCCGGCCACGTCACAAGATGTCTTATTTAGATTCTCTAACAATCTGCCTAATAAGCACATGGACACTAATGGCATACTTTACAATAATGAATCGGTAAAGTAGAACAATAGCAGCGTGGCAGTTGCAGCATCTGTAAAAAAAAGACATCATGGGCAGTTTGATGTGCTTATCATAATATTAAGTAATTAGTCAAAGCATAAGATGTGATGAAGAGTGGTTTAATAAAATCATATCAATGAAAATGTCTTTGAGGAAAACATCAATCAATCCATGATCTGAGTTAAGATATGAAGCCACTTCAATTATTGTTATTGATTTGCATATTGATATTATTAACACTGTAATGACTTATGATGGGTGATACTTCAATTATTGGAACTCCATCCCCAGGACTATTTAATGAAATAATAGGCTAGATTATGACACGTTATAGTCAAAACCCACCCGATCAGGCATAATCAGATATTTTCTCTAGGACATGCAAACACATCTTAAAACAGATGAAATATAGTTTCATTTTTCAAGTAGTATAGTCAAAAGTGCCCTAACTGAAGTGACATCCAATAATTAGATTTACACACATAATGTTTCAGTTCTAGAATCATCCAGAACTTTGAGAAGTCTTATAAAAAAAAAATCAAAAGTATATTGTGACTGGTCTTGTTATCATGTGTGTGCATAATGGGTGCGTTCTTAGGCCAAACATTTACCATGCTGTGGTGTGTCATGTACAGGAGAGCAGTGTACTGTGTTGTGTAGCACCTATCATCCATCACAGCAGATGTTTGGCTCCTCTCATTGGCTTTGTGTGAAGTATGTTTGTAAATTATGTATGAGGAACTTTTGTGTAAATTGTCATACTACATAATGTATGTTTACAAAGCTGCGTGAAAGCTCACCTTAGATGGGAACTCATTACAATAATTGATGCAGAGAGGTAACAAAGGGCTCTTTTGCACATAAAGTCACTTTCTGATCTCCATCAATAATGAAAGATCATTTAGAATAGATCGGATAGGCCATCTGCTACATGCACCTCTCAACTCATCAGACGAACTGACAAACACAGCATTTTCCCTCAAAGATCATTGTGTACAGACACATTATAAATGTATGTCATGAGGGAAAATGTACACACACGATACAGCATTGTTATAAATTAACCAGCCCTACTATGGTGAAGGGTGGGCTCATGAATATTAATTAGTTTACGTGACTTGACACTCCAACAAAGTTACCAAGCAACTTTAGCATCAATTAACATGCATGAGGTGAGCCTTCACCGTTGTGTGAGTGAACCGTAGTTCAGTGATCCCCAGGATACGTCACTGTCACCATAGTAATGGACGCCTCGCACGACAACTCTAATAGCGTCAGTAATGCATGTCAGTGTGACCCGAAATGTTTTTCATCAACTTTGTATTACTTCTGAACCACTGCAAGCAAAAACTAAAAATAACATCTTAGATTATTTTAGGTTTTAATGGAGCATTAACTGAAAGAATGTGCTGTTTTACTGTTTAACATCCCATAATGACATTCCAGTGTTTCATACCTAACTGAGGTAAGTGATGTAAGAAGTAAGTGTGTGTGTGTGTGTGTGTTTTTGACCCCAATGTCATAATGTCTCAACATATATGTCTTATATTGAAATGCTGTTTTATCTACAGTGAAATGATAGAAATATGCTAATTTGATCTGTATTGTGCTCTGTTTGGTATTGAAAGAGCAGAAGATTTTAAGTATAATTCTGCAACACTGTTGAGAGTACACTTTCTCCATGCAACTAAAAAAAAATGTGTTTTTGGACATCTACTATGGTACTACACTCTAAAAATAAACCATTGACTTAAAACAATGTGCAAAATCAATTTACCCTCAATTCTTTACTTATTGTCTTTTATTGTGAGTACTCCTTACTTATTCTAAGCCACAAATACTATACTGATTCCCAGAGTGCACTGCGACACGAATAAATTATACATTTCCTTTGTTTTATTCTCTGGTTTATTTGCTGCTATTGTTGTTATTGATGTCAATATTAGCAATGTGTTTTGTAATTTTTAAAGTCTTATCTTATTATGAAAAATAATTTTATTGTAATCATTGTTGTGCATACTGAATGTTGATGACTGTGCATGTCTACATAAATACTACATAAATACATTTATTGCACCATAATTTAATCTTGTTACATTAAATGTAGATTGGTGTTAATAATCTAGTTTTGAACCAAATTATTATTATTTGAAATGATCTCTCTGAGTCATCTCTTACAACTCTTATTTCAATAGCCCAAATAATTGTGAGTGCTTGAGTGTTTCTAAAGTAGATTTTGGTCATTTTGAAGCAGAAATATGTTATTTAAAGCATTTTGAAATTAACTAATCTCTACACCTGCTTAATTTATAATTGTTTCTCTGGGTTTGCTGGTTAAGGAAGGGATATAGCTAGAGCCACCAGGGCTTACTGGGCATGTGCACATCAATATTGTGTCATTTTTGTCATGCTGAACAACAATAATTACTATACTATATATTATACTATATTATTATACTATCCTATTACTATACTATATATTGGGGTAGGTGTAGACGTTAATAAAACACAATCTAATATGTTGTAAATTTAATTTATCGTTACTTTCCGGCCGTAGCTGTAGACCCTCTAGCCACAACCGGCTTTGTTATGTACAGAAGTGTAGCAGCTTTAAGGCAAGTCATTTCACTTGGGGGCCATCTTTGAAAAGCCTCTTAGGCATGCAAGTGCCGCTCCTATCTCTTTGAATGGGGAAACATCAAATTCTCCAAAACTGTTTGCCAAGCTTACAATTAAATTTATATTTGATATCACCAAAGAAATCTAACAACAACTGTCTCATAAATGTTGTTCCTTTTGCTAAAATAATGTTGAAAAAAGCTTAGTATTCAGGCTAGACCAGCCACTATGCATGCGCAGTCCTAAGTGCACGTCTCAAAACGCTGACTGTATCTATAGCAATTGCAGCTGCAGTGATGCGATGCCTTTATAGATTAGCGATTTGCTCTTTTACTCAGAAGGCAGGGCTTCCTTTGATAGAGCATATTAAGCGTTGCATTTTTCATGTCTTGGGTATTCTATAGTCTTTCACTGCGTCCAAAATGATTCATTATACACTATGTACTTATATTATATGTACTTATCCACTATGTAGGCCTATTCAGCCATGTAGTGTATGAGTTTTATAAGGTTATTTTATCATTAATAATCAAAGTCTGATAGCCCGTCCCCCCTCCCCCTTCACAACGTAATTAAAGCTGCAACTGAGTGCACTTGCTGTACTTTATACTTCAGTGCAGTGAAAGTACTACAATTTGTTATAATAGTCATTTTATAATAAATCCAAAAGAGGTGAAAAAACTAGGGAGTTGAAATGACAGCTGAGCTAATGAGTGATCCTCTGCTGCCATCTTCTGCTTATAATGGTAATTTCATGTCATTTTTATCTTAAAAGTCTTTGTTTTCCACCAGGAGACACTTTTTTTTGCACATTTTTTCATATTGTTTTCATGAATGAAAAATGAATCTTTAAAGTTAATTTTACTGCACAGCTGTATAGTTGAGAAATAATAAAGGCTTTAAAATGTTATAAGATTTTAAAAACATGTTCATGACTATGAAGGCAGACATCCCACCTCTCCTGGATGTTCCAGGAGTCTCCCGCATATTTATAGTGGCTCCCTGACATCCACAAATTAGAGACAATATCCCATAAATTGTGGAGGCAAAAGAGAGAGAATGAGCAAGAGGAAAGACCACCACTTGAGTGAGAGTCACGTAATGATAATATAGTAAGCAAAATCGTAGCCAGCTAATTTTTCATGATCAAAAATAAAAATTTGTTCTCTGAATGAATGAATCATTTGCTGATTAAAACTCCTCATATGAGTGTCTGCATGTAATTCAGTCTAGACAGTTTGCAATAATGTTTAGCATCCGTGGTATGAAAATGATTGCTGTGAGACGCTGGTGGAGTGAACGAGGCTTGAGGGTGTGGTCGTTTTTGGACTTTTCAATTCAATTCAATTCAAGTTTATTTGTATAGCGCTTTTTACGATACAAATCGTTGCAAAGCAGCTTTACAGGAAATTAAGTTTCCACAATATATTTATATATTGAAGAAACTTAATATATTTAACTTGTGGCAAAATTTGGTAATTCTGTATGTTGTCTGAGGGTTGGCATCCTCTGAGGTCCTCTGAGGGGTTGGCATCATCTCTTCTCAGGTGTTTGGTCATCTCAGATCATTTAAGGGTTGGATCCAGACTGACGCTTCAGTAATTCCTAGTTACCACGGGATATTAATCCCGTGGCAGAAACAGAGAAACAAACAGAGACATAATTAGCGAAGCTGCTGTTCCATCTAAGCAAAAATGATTTGTTCAACCTAAGCTAAAGAATAATAATGTACATTTGATCAGATATAACTGCAGTACAAGATTATAAGATGCATTATGTGAATGCTTGGCTAAAGAGATGTGTCTTTAATCTAGATTTAACAGAAAGAGTGTGTCTGAACCCCGAACGTTATCAGGAAGGCTATTCCAGAGTTTGGGAGCCAAATGTGAAGAAGCTCTACCTCCTTTAGTGGACTTTGCTATCCTAGGTACTACCAAAAGTCCAGAGTTTTGCGACCTTAGAGAGCGGTTTGGATTGTAGTGTGGTAGAAGACTAGTTAGGTTCGCAGGAGCTAAACCATTTAGGGCCTTATAGGCAAGTAATAATATTTTGTAACTGATACGGAACTTGACAGGTAGCCAGTGCAGAGACTGTAAAATTGGGGTAATATGATCATATTTTCTTGACCTGGTAAGGCCGCTGTAGCTTGTTTATTGAAGATGCAGGACAACCAGCTAGCAGTGCATTACAATAGTCCAGTCTAGAGGTCATGAATGCATGAACTAGCTTTTCTGCATCAGAAACAGTTAGCATGTTTCGAAGCTTGGCAATGTTTCTAAGATGGAAGAATGCTGTTTTTGTAACATGGGAAATATGATTTTCAAAGGACAAGTTGCTGTCTAATATAACACCCAGATTTTTGACTTTAGAGGACGTAACGGTACATCCGTCTAGTTGCAAATTGTAATCTAAGAGATTCTGTGTACTGTTTTTTGGTCCAATAAGTAATATCTCTGTCTTATCTGAATTTAATAGAATTTATTTTGTCTTTTACACTTAATTTTAGATTTAGAAAGTGGGAAATTGCAGTTTAGGGTCAGCGATATCCTTATCTTATCTTATTTGCGAAATATTTGAAATAATTTTTATTTATTTTTCGGTTTTTATTAGTTTTTATAGCAGTATCTGGCAACACTGCATTGCCGGCACTTAAACTGACAGTAATCAAAAAAGCCCATGGACGGGTTATTGCTGACAGGATACCACATTCGGTATGGCAAACACAAATAAAAACAAAATAAAACAAAACAAAACAAAACAAAAAAGATAGCTAACGTTGCCCTAGACAGTTATGACAGTGTTTAGTTGTCAGCATTTAAATGTACTATTACGTGTCTAGGTACTCGCCTGGTTCACCAGGCTCAGCAGATAAAATTATATGTTGTTAAATACATGAAACTGTATGTTAATTCTTCTATCATTATTTACTGTGTTGCAATGATTTTTTCTCAGTTTCTATGAGGTAGGAGAGGTTTCTGTGAGGGTCTCAGAAGTTTCGACCTGTATATGGTACATATCAAATGAGCTTCACCTTAAAGGTGGGTTAAGTGATTTCCAGTAGCCACTGTTGACATTTGAAATCACCAAAACAAACATGCCCCTACCTCAAAAGGGTTTCGCCCCTATTTTGATAGCTCCGCCCCAGACATATGTATGGCAACGATTAGTTCTGTGAAACAAAGCAAAACCAATGTTACTCACCTATCGAGAAGAAACAAAGCAACCTCTGCGTCCGATCGCATGCCTTCCCGCTCCTTGAGTTCTCTCTAGCGCTGGAAAGCTGATCCGATATTTATACGGGTCCATCTTCTTGCCTTATCATAACACCGTGTCTACACCGGACGCGAGCGGCTCGGTGCAGCGCGACAAAATCCTATAGAACTCATTATAATCAGTGATGCTGTCTACACTGGATGCCGTGCCGCAACACGACAAATCCCAGACAGAAAATTGCTGCCGCATTCTATTAATGACATATTAACACAAATTTCAAATGATTTTCAACGGTCGCTTTGTCGCGTCCAGTGTAGACAGACCGAGACAGGACAACTGTCGCGACCGGACACGGTGTAAGCCTTTTGTTCCACAGATGTTTTCCTCTTTTGTTTTTTTTATCCGCCAACTCTATCTTTCTGTCGTCGCTCGGCTCGGCTAATGTCCGTCATGTGCACTGATGAGCGCTCTCTCCTCGCATCATGAGTAGACATGCCCCTTACTATTGATTGGCTACAAATTTGTTTTGGTACTGGCCCAACTCTTCGACTTTTCTAAAGCATTTTTGAAAAAAATGCATATCCCAGCTTTAAGTTTATGAGCTGGCTTATCTTTATACGTAAGTTCTAAAGAACGTCTTTAGTTACTTTTGCTATCTCTGCCAAACAATGCCGCTCTCACACCACACATCTGGTATGAAACAAGGTCTCAGGACCCTCAGCTTTTTATATTTACTTATTTTTATATTTTACTTATTTACTTAAAGTTTAAGTCCACTGAAGTTAATCTACTCTCCTGTCTGATTTGTGGCTGGGATACAGCTGCGGCTCCTGGGCATGTGCACATCAATACAGCATATTTTTTTTGTCACGCTGTACAACAATAATTACTGTTTTTGCATTATTGTTTAGGTAAAAAATAAATAAATAAATAAAAATTACTGTTAGTTTACGGCTGTAGCTGTCGGACAAAATGGAGGATTTGGCATTATGATTAGTCAGATCGCTTGTCAATCAAGCTCTTTGCGAAAGGTCAATTGGGCTGATTTTGTTTCGCAGACCTGGCAACCCTGGTCTCTGATGGAGACAAAGCTATAATGCTCATAAAATGAATGGAATTGATGATTTTGTCTAAAGAAATAGTAAGTAAAAAAAGAGCACATACAAAGTAAGAATTTTGAGGAAAACACAATTGACCCTTCACAACTGACCCCCTTTGTTACTGTTGCTATGACCGACAAGCCATGGCACTCTCATGCCACACATGTTCTCAGTGAAAAATACATTGCAGAGCAAGATGAAAATGACAACGCACAGACAGACAAGACAGAGCAGGTTACGTTATGAAAAAAAAAGACTTTTCATTTTTTTTTAAAGAAATTAAAACAATAAATACCGTTTTGTGGCTCTTTAATGTGTCGTGATAGATCGACTCAGTTCAATCGGCACGTCAACCGATCATCTCTTCTTCTTAACTTCCTCTGAAAAAACAAAAACAAAAAACAAACATGAATGAACATCAGAAGGTATCTTGTTTCAGCTGCGGAAAGACGTCAATACACACCATTTTTCAAGTTAAAGTCAACGTTAAACTACTCTCCTGTCTGGTTTGTTTGTAGCAGAGCCATCGGACAAAAATGGCAGATTCGGCATTATGATTGGTGAGATCGCCTGTCAATCAAGCTCCTGCAAAGGGTCAATTACCAGTTTTGTGGAGTGTAACAGAAATGTTGGCAGGGAGTAATAATTAAAATAATAATAATAATAATATTGTTGGCAGGGAGTAATAATCAAAATAATAATATTACTTTTGAAAGGAGTAAGGAGTTGCAAAATACGTACGAAGTGGCCGTGAGATAGCGTTGGAGTAATGAGTATGTATGTATTTATTTATTTAGTGAGTGACAACTAAACTGGGTCATGGAATGTGATTGACCTAACCGCAGCAAGGCTTTGCAAGCAGAGAGAAGTGAGTCGGAAAAAGACTTACAGTAGTTATGACATTTTGATTAGAGATTCCAAGGTCAAAATATAATTCTAATAATAATAATAATAATAATAATAGTAATAATAATAATAATAATAATAAAGTAAATGTATGCATGAATCACTTACAATAAGACCAAAGACAATTTTGACTTCTTGCTGCCCTAAAGTTCAGCACTTTGGAGTAGCATTCCATGTAAATTACACGGTATTAAAATGTGCCACAGTGAGATTTATTAATTTAGTTTATCAAAAATTTATTATTTGTAAAATTCTGAATTCTGTAATAAATATTGGACTGGAAGTTGTGTCATGTTTAGCCAATCAGAGATGATTATTCCAAAGAACTGAGTAAATGCCAGTATGCTAGATGGACAAAACAATAGTTAAAGCAAAGCTTATGAAGGGAAGGTATTGCTACAACTAGATATAGCGATAGGCCTAAGTATTGATTTAGGACATTTACTGAGCTATTTTCATAGAAGAAAAACTAGTTAGGACAGAAGCTCAGATGTGCGAGCCAAGTGGATTTTGGAGGTAACAACAACAAAAAGTGATATACTGAAATAGTCATTTCATATGTACACAGCTGATTGTTTAAATTAATTTGTAATGCATGGAAAATGCAAGGTGATCACTGGCTGTCAAGTTTAGATAAACCATTTGAACCTCGAACCATGGCACACTAAACCAAAATTATATCATCAGATGTCTTTTTGTTTGTTTTTTTGATAGTTTGTCTTGCAGTTGACATTGTAACGTCTGAATGCCGAGTATGTAGAACCACCACTGACCGGAATGTGTTTCATTTTATAACAGCATTATGCGACTGGTTACTGTATAATACTGTGTGGCCTCTAATACCTGATTGCTTAAATTCACTCACTGATGACCATTTGATGCGTTGCAGTCTGTGACTTTATTGCTTTAAGGACTGTTTTGGAGCAGAGCAGAAGTGAGTCAGCAGCCTTTTGTGCGGTTAAATAGCTGCTGGCATGCACGTCATTTTCAGAACAACATTTGGCATATAGAAACTAACAGCTTTTACTACCAGTTGTCTGGACTTTTTGCTGTATTGCATTTTATGGCCCCTATAAAATATTCATCCTCCCTAACTTATTAGTTACTGAAAAAACAAATCAGCAAATGAGAAACATTGGTTTGAAAACCATCAGTAATCCAATAAGATGCACATGTGGAGAAACCGCAGAGACCCAGTGCTTTATCAGAGAGAATTATGGGTGCTCTGAGCACCGAGCTGACTTACAGAATGAATTGAAGCACAAAGACAGTGATTCGGTGAGAGTGAGAGAGTGAAAGAAAGGCCTTTTACTGTTTCTGCCTATTTATCTGAGTGAGCTGGCTTGTCTGAGGAGTAAGACAGAGGGATATCCTGTGCTCTTTACGTTCGCTTTTGCAGGAGAGGTGGCGGATAGCTTTTCCTCTGTTATTGCACACAATGTAATTTGAAACAATTACCAAAACACCGGCTCACTTGTTACTACACACAGTTCTCCCCATATATACAAAGTGCAGATTCAATAGCTTAACATGTTTTACAATCGCACCCGGTGGAGTAGCGTTTAGTGTGAAAAAGTATAGTGTTTCACTGTAACCCGCATAGTATGGGATAATCTTTCACATTTTGCCTGGGGTTTGTTTTGCTATTTCTGCAGAAACTTGTGCAGGCCATGTGAATTACAATGGAGAGAACCAATAGAAATACTAAACAGGCTGTGTCTGATAGAAATGAATAAACAGGACTTAAACAATAAGGGGAAATAAGTTGTTACCTTTTATAATAAATACATTTTTCATATATTGTCATTCATCTAGATGCATTACAAAGAATTAACAGCATAAATATATCCCAGCACAGCCAGGAAAATACACTTGAACCCAGGTCTGAATTTTTGGAGTAGATTATGCATATTGGTTGCAGTATTAGTGTTCTAATAATTTTGGCCACCACTATACTGTTCTAATAATATTGGCCACTACTGTGTGTGTGTGTGTGTGTGTGTGTGTGTACAGGTTTATATATCCTGGTGGGAATACAACCTGAATACACACAGACTCATGGTGACTCGTGTCACGGTGGGGACCTAAATTGAGGTCCCCATAGGTACAAATGCTTATAAATCATACAGAATGAGTTTTTTTTGAGAAAGTAAAAATGCATAAAGTTCCCTGTAAGGGGTAGGTTTAGGTGTAGGGTGATAGAAAATACGGTGTGTATATTTATATATATATATATACACACACAACAGTTCATATATACAACAATTTGACGGCATGAGTGTGTAAATACATAAGAAACAACAACGGAGTGTCTTTAAAAGCCCTCTTTTGTGCAGAACTACTTCCTTCCACAATGGATTCAAAGTTGACAGTTTAATGGGCCATTCACACAGAACGTGTCTTTGCATCTAAAAACGTGAGACGCAGCGCTCAGGAAGTGGTTTAAAAAAAAAGCACAGCTTAGAACACGAGGGTCTCGAGACCATAGATATATCGAGACGCACTTTTGTTGCAGTCAAATAAAACAGTCATGCCAACTTGCTACTGTAAACAGAAGCTTGCAATGCTTGCCCTGCCTCCGAGTTCTTCTGATTGGTCCACTGCTTTGGAAATGACATTGATGAGCGGCGCTGGGTGTAAAAGTTGAACTTCTTTTAACTTGACACTGCGACCATTTCTCAAACGGAAGGCTGCATCCTCCGGAGGTCACATTTGTAGGCTGCATACGTCATAAAGATCATCTTATTTTAGAATATTAACAGTTATAAATTTGACCATTATTCTTAGTTAAAGGTGGGGTAAGCAGTTTCTGGTAGCCAATGTTGATATTTCAAATCACCAAAACAAACACGCCCCTATTTTGATAGCTCCGCCCCACACATACGTACGCAACCCAGGCAACGATTAGTTCTGTGAAACAAAGCAAAACCAATACCAATGTTACACCATGTCTACACCGGACACGAGCAGCGCGACAAAATACTATAGAAGTCATTATAATCAGTGATGCTATCTACACTGGATAACAACAAATCTTCAGAAAACTGCTGCCCATTCTATTTATGAACCGCTGACACAAATTTCAAATAATTTTCAACGGTCGCTTTGTCGAGTCCAGTGTAGGCAGACTTTAGCTGTTGCGACGTGGCGCATCCGGTGTAGACACGGTGTTACTCACCTATCGAGAAGAAACAAAGCAACCTCGGCGTCCGATCACAGGCTTTCCGCTCCTTGAGTTCTCTCCAGAGCTGGAAAGCTGATCCGATATTTACACGGGTCCTACTTCTTGCCTTATCGTTCCGCAGACGTTTTCCTCTTTTGTTTTTTATCTGCCATCTCTATCTTTCTGTCACTTGGCTCAGCTAATGACCTCCTGTGCACTGAACTTTCTCTCCTCCACATCATGAGTAGACACGCCCCTTATTGCTGACTGGCTACAAGTTTGTTTTGGTACTCCGCCGACTCAATTTTCCAAGGCGTTTTTGAAAAATTACATACCCCACCTTTAAGTGTAAATTGTTGTAATATACTTTTGACTTGCAAATGTAGTGCTCAGTTAACTGAAATAAACCAGGCTTGATGATGTATGCAGCCTACAAATGCGACCTCCGGAGGATGCAGCCTTCTGTTTGAGAAACGGCCTGTGTCTTAATGCGGCGCTCATGTGCGAGGCGCTACAAAAAACGCCAAATGCGAGCATAAAGGTCATGCACGTGTTTACATAGAAAAACAATGGAAAAGCAACGCACTGGAATGGAAAAATGCGTTCTGTGTGAATGGCCCCTGAGCCCAAGCCTCCTTTACTAATTCCAAAACGCCACTTTAGAACTAACGAAGGAACATTGAGTTGCTTCATTGAAAGCTTACATTACTGGATTAAAAGCTGTGTATTATGAAGAGAGATGGATTGAGAGAGTGATTACCTGCATCTGATACAGCGTTCATGTTTGAGCTCAGTCTTATTTTCACAATAATACATTAATAATAATAATAATAATTCATTACATTTATATAGCGCTTTTCAAGGCACTCAAAGCGCTTTACATACAAGGGGGGATCTCCTCAACCACCACTGATTAATGTAACATAAAAATACTATACATGTTTACATATTTTGCTATTGTATTGTGGAGTGACACTTTCATAAACTTTTCTATGCTCCTCTGATTATATGATGGTAAATATTACAATATCATAGCACAACAACAGTGATCAGCAATAATGATAAGCCTAATACTCACAATAAAAATAATAAGGTCATATAGATCATAACACAGTCTCGGAGGTAAGAAGTGGATTATCCTTCACCTGAGATTTCTTTTCATCCTGAAATGCGAGGCAAATGTTGGATCACAATAATTAGGAACCACAGTTTCCACAAATCCCTTCACTCGATTGGGATGTTCTCTTTTATTCTGGACGGCAAGGGCAGTGACTGTAACATTGAGCATATTTTGCAGTATTAAACACGTATTTATACCGATTTCATCAGGCTCCGAAAATTCTTCAAAAAGAACACAAAGAATGGCCTTCTCAGCTGCCATAGTTGCAACTCTTGCGTCATCAGAACAGGGTGTTCAACGCATCACCGTTTCCGTTTAATAAACGTTTTGCACCATTTTTTCGGGGCTGAACGCAGCCCAGAGCTCCTCCAACCACTTCACCCTGTATCATGTATCACTCAGCTTGCCGTATTTCTCACAGTGAATGTCATGGCGGACACCCATATCAACTATAATTTAAGAATAATACTGTTTTTGTGTCACGGAATGTAGTTTTAAGAGTTTTAAGAGAATGTGCTTGTTTAGACTTCAGATATGCAGATTGTTAATGAAGATAACATCTATTTGAAAATTTTCTTCGACGTTTTCGGAGTTGTGAGCTCCAGGGCATCAGCGCCCATTCAGCACTCATAAACCCACCGAGAGCGCCTTACCTCAGCTAGATCTTCTGGAATTTGCTGCTGGCTCTGATGTCTCTATATGAGTTATTTCATTTTGGCTAAGTCTTATGGGCAGTCTGTGGTCTCATTAATCTATTACTTGTTCCAGAGCAAATAGTTTTGGCAAAATCTCACCATGTTTATGTAACTTCAGTGTTGTATATCAGAGCGCTACCTTTGTACTTTTGACTGAATTGCCTAGCAAACTATAATGGCTGTTGTTGTTGGTTATTAAATATTATTAATCAATAAATCACATTTTAAATAATAGTAGTATTTAGTATTAGGAAACAGTGTTAGTTACATTGTGCCGCCTTTAGATGGCGAAACGAGACTGTTTTAAGAGACAGCAGTAAAGACTTTTACATTGAAAAATACTAAAGTGCAGTTTTGAACGAGGAAGTTATTTTTCTTTCAAAAAGCTTGTATGCAGCCAACAAATGCACCAAGCAGCGCTGTCATCAAGAATCACCTTTAAAAGACGAAAGCATAGTATGAGCCTGGCTATCGGACATTCAAACTAATGTTTTATTGAAATTTCGAGATTCTGATCTGAGATTCTGATCTGACGAATTAATACTGTATAAGATTAAAGGTAATCACACTCGCTGAGTCAATCTCTCTCTCGTAATATATAATATACTGCTTTTAATAGGCCAACATAATACACTGCTTTTTGGGGTTGGGGGTTGCTTGGGGTCGGTGGTTTGCAGAACTACATTTTAATATTAGAAATAGTACTAATAGTATTAATTAGATGACAGACATATTAGCCTGTGTATTTTTAAGCTATGACTTACTGATTTTTAGAATATTGATCAGGAGTCTCCCACGATTCTGAAAACAAAACAACCAAGCAAAATACTATGTAATTTACCTGAGGTTCTGACAAAATGTTTTAATGTTGTAAATGAGTCTATTTATAAATGTCCAAAATGTTATAAATGAGTCTATTTAAAAATATTTATTAATTCAAATGAGTTATATATAACTAATAATTAATAAGTTATATATATATAGGTCATGATGACCAAGGCACCATTTATTTGATAAAAATACAGTAAAAACATTAATATTGTGAAATATTTATTACAATTCAAAATATCTGTTTTCTATTTTAATGTATTTGAAAATGTTTTTTATTCTTGTGATGCAAAGGTGAATTTTCAGCAGCATTATTCCAGTCTTCAGTGTCACATGATCCTCAAAAATAATTTGAATATGCTGATTTGGTGTTCAAGAAATATCTACTCCGTTATTACTAAATAGTTTACTAAAATAATAGTATAATTTACTAAATTACTAATTACCAAAATATTATAATTTGACAAAAATGCTGTTCTTTTGAACTTTATATTCATCAGAGAATACCGAAAAAAATGGTTTCCCAACAAATGATAATCAGCAAAACCTGTTGAATTTTAATAATACAAACCATTATTAATAATTGAACGCCACTAATATTTGATGATAACTGAGTAGTTTAAATGTGACACTTAGTTAGGACTGAAGTAATAGCTGCTGAAAATTCAGGTTTGCCATAGTTCCTTTAACTGTATGAAAGTCTTTCCCACAGTTCATGCAACAGTGTGTTTTTTTTTTTTTGTGTGCCAAATGACTGAAATAAATAAATAATTTAAAACACAGACACATGCTTGTATATACTTGATAAACACCAGTAGCCAAATGACACTAATAACCTGTAATTCTGTATGTGCAGGTAAAGGTCAAAGGTCACCACACAAGGAGTAGTAAAACGTACCCTCTGTGGCGATGGATGTGAGTATGCTTTCAATACAGGGTCAGAGACTTTAGCTTACTATTTCTATTAAGTCAAAGGCAGACTTACCATTCACATTTAACATTTGCTGCAGTGGCCTGTGAGAGGTCAGCTGGGAATTGAGTGAAGGAAACGGCATAACAGAAAGCTGAGGAATTCTCAAGTAGCTGAACAAAAAACCTATTTAAAATCCCAAAGAGTTCCCATGATCCCAACCTGGCCCCTCATTCAGCTGGGCTAGACTGCCACTTGTTTTTTCACACAAAACAGTACATATTGACATATTTATTATACCTTGCCTTGTTCAGCATTATTGAATTGCCTGAATGTAAAGTAAAGGTGCACACTAGCTTACCACTCTTACTCTTTCTGCAGTATATAGTATGTACTGTATACTGTTAACAGCATGCAGATTTTCTGCATGGAATACCCAGATGTACACTGTCCAGGCATACTACATCCCACAATGCAGTTTGCTCAACTTGACCTTACACGTGATAAGTGAACCAGAAGTAATTGTAGATGCTGTGTTTAAACATCAATTTTTAAAACAAATTGCTTGATTAGACTGCCATTTTTTCATAAAAAGATGATAACTGGACACCACTCACGAACTGGGCAGACAATTGGATGAACGCACAAATTAATGTGACAACAATGTATTGTTTGAATTGTGCTGTTTATATAAAGAAAGCAAGTACTACGCCAGCTGTTCTGAAGTAAGCTAGATATTCTGAATAAATCATCTCTTATCAAATATGTTTAGCTTATGCAAGGATCAAATTTTTCCCCCTTAGTTTTTTAGTGGCATTTTTTAAACGACAAAGAAAGTTCTGTAATTTTTCAAGGTTCTGTTTTTCCCACTTAATCAGTTAGCATCAAAGGGGCACACATGCATAAATAATTGGCTAATTCACTTAAAGGGGCCAGCGTAGATTAATTAAGTCTGAATTCTAATTATGTTTTCCTGTTTTCACCAACTGACATGGTTGTTGTTCAGCATAAAGCTATTAGTTTAATAACAATTAGTATTTTGTGAAAATGCATGCTCTAAAAATACATGAAGATAGAGCTGCAGTGAGGGTTTGTACAAAGCGAGCTAGTTTTTTCATCAGTCTTTTTCTTTGAATGTATTTTCAGACAAAATATGAATTTAAAAGATACATGCAGTGTTTGTGAAACAGTCACACATATATATGAGTGTCATTGATAGATGCAGGTCTGTGCTGATGAAATTCCAATTCTGAATTATCTTTGGGTAAAGCAGCTTTAAAGCTTGTAAAATCACTATAAACATGTATGTGACTGCACTTTATATATTAATGCATATTACTACACTGCTTAGCAACCCGTAAACAGCCTTTGTTTAGTCTAATGAAAAATAGTACTTGGCAGAATAATGGCTTTTTTCCAGTGATTGATATTGGTATATTAAACATCTGGGACTTTTTAGGATATTGCTGTTGCTATCATTTAACAAAACCAATAACTTATTCGAGGCTATGTGTTACAATGATTTTACCATGCTTAATGGGGCTCAGTTTTGCATTATGCCTAAGAACACTGCTTACACTGTACTGGTGTTAAAATCACTGTAAAAGCCTCTCTTGGTTTATTGCTTTATATATATATGTAGATCTACAGTTTTCCAAGGCTGCATGATATATTAAACCCATTTAAAAATCATAATAAAGAATAATGCTATTTTGAATTCACAAACGCTATGATTCAATTAAATAAATATATGCTGTGCAGGTTTGATATTATGCACCTTAATTATTTACATGTGTGTAGGTTATGTATGTGCGTGTCAGAGTGGCTCCGTTTACAGTAAATACTGCTCCACACAAACAGTTATCACTCACTCACAGGAGAATACATCAATAGTTTTCTCAATATGCTAACTGTTCAGCACAATTTCAAAATAAAAGTTTAAACTCCTTGTTCTGAATTTACACATTTTGATGTCGACATATTCAAGAAATTACAGTGGCTGTATTTCTGTCATAAAGAAATAGCCAAATATTATAAATTAAGTGGACATTTAAATTAAATGTTGTTAAGTCAATATTAAACAAGGATTAGATTGCGCTGTAAAATGTGAAAACAATCATCAGGCCATTGATGCTGTCTGCAGTCGTTTGTTATAATGCATATTGTACATTAGCTCTATTGTTTATAATACATTATATTAACAGTTTTGTGCTATAAAACCATATGATTACTTGCTTTTGATACTTTATTTGAACTAATTATTATTGTCTCGTTGACATTATATATTTTAAGTAATTTTAAAGGCCATTGTTCTCATAGATCTATTTTTATTACCATAAAAAACTAAAATTATAATTATCTGATTACTCGATTAATGCTCAGAATAATCGACTAATAACTCAGTTACCAAAATAATCGTTAGTGACAGCCGTAATTAAAATCCATTTTTAGAACGTGTATGTAGATTCAGTGTAGTCCTTGGATTTTGGGTTGTGTGCACGTAAGTGTTTGTGTGTGTGTGTGTGTGTGTGTGTGTGTGTTTAAGCTGAAGGTTAAAGCTACAACATAGAGGACAGAGGCTGTCAGCACATCAACAGGGTGAGAGAGAGAGAGAGAGAGAGAGAGAGAGAGAGAGAGAGAGAGAGAGAGAGAGAGAGATTGTCGTAGGGCTTGTTTACCGCAGCCAGCAGAAGAAAACAGTCAGACGTAAATGAGGGTTGACGGTTTCATGAAGCACAATTGGTTGAAGGCAGATTCAATGTGACTGCTCTGAACTGGGCAATGATCCGTACAGTATGCAAAATTCACTCTGGAACTGGTCTATGCCCACCAGCCTTACGCCTAGCCGCTGCACTCTGAACGGATCGCAGGCTGAAGATGGCATCCTTGTTCCCAATTCTTTTCGACAACAATCACATTCTTTTATAAAACTCATACATTTCTCTTGTCATCCATTAGAGAGGATTTCTTGCTCTTCTCTGTCCATGGTGCAGCACATAGTGGCATCTTGTTAGTGTTTATTGAGAGAAAGGGCAGCATTTTCATTTCTAACAGCAGACGGGATGCCTCCGGATGTCAGCGGAACCATTTTTTTCATACTTATTTTATAGTGTGTTTAAGGCAGATATCAACAGGATTACTTGGCACCTTACACCAGTCCTGACACTGAAATGCTAATGCACTGGCCATGTATATTTGTTCAGTTTTTAAGATATTAAAAGCAAGTAGCAGTTGCTCAGTGTTTGGTAAAAGAGCTTGGCACTGGGCCCTGCTGATGAATAATGATCATTACCTTATTTTATCATAGTAAGATTGATTAATTAATTTAGATGCTAAACAGATGATAGCTGACCCCAGAGCATGTTTCTGTGTTTACATCCCAAAAGAGAGATGAGAACACTACAGGTGCATCTCAGTAAATTAGAATGTCGTGGAAAAGTTCATTTATTTCAGTAATTCAACTCAAATTGTGAAACTTGTGTATTAAATAAATTCAGTGCACACAGACTGAAGTAGTTTAAGTCTTTGTTTCTTGTAATTGTGATGATTTTGGCTCACATTTAACAAAAACCCACCAATTCACTATCTCAACAAATTTGAATACTTCATAATACCAATAAAAAAAAAATCATTTTTAGTGAACTGTTGGCCTTCTGGAAAGTATGTTCATTTACTGTATATGTACTCAATACTTCGTAGGGGCTCCTTTTGCTTTAATTACTGCCTCAATTCTGCGTGGTATGGAAGTGATCAGTTTGTGGCACTGCTGAGGTGGTATGGAAGCCCAGGTTGCTTTGATAGCAGGCTTCAGGTCATCTGCATTGTTGGGTCTGGTGTCTCTCATCTTCCTCTTGACATACCCCATAGATTCTCTATGGGGTTCAGGGTCAGGGAGTTTGCTGGCCAATCAAGCACAGTAACACCATGGTCATTAAACCAGCTTTTGGTACCTTTGGCAGTGTGGGCAGGTGCCAAGTCCTGCTGGAAAATGAAATCAGCATCTCCATAAAGCTTGTCAGCAGAAGGAAGCATGAAGTGCTCTAAAGGTTCCTGGTAGATGGCTGCGTTGACTGTGGACTTCAGAAAACACAGTGGACCAACACCAGCAGATGCCATGGCAGCCCAAATCATGACTAACCAGGTTTCCATCCAAGGATTTTTTTTGCGAAAAAATATTTAGCGCTTTAAAATATTTACGATATAGCTGATGGAAATGCCAATTATCGATTAAATTTCTCATGTGTCGACAAAATCTTTTTCCGTTTAACTTTAGCGCATAAATTCCTTATCGATACTTCAAATGTCGCAAAAATTTGTTTGGAAACACTTTTTGTTGAGAAAAGGGGCTTTAACGAAAATAAATGTGGTGTCACATGACAGAATTAGCCTATAGGCAGCGTCTGTGTTCATGGTGTTGCTCACGTTAAAGCACCGTTTCCCTGTAGTTCAAAAGCGCATTAAATCTATATTTGTTTTTCTGTTTTTATTTTTATGATTGTTCTTTGTAGGAATATATTCATGTCTTGTTTCCCTGTTCTTGTATATTTCTACATTTTTTTGCAATAAAAAAAGCGCATTAAATCATATTCATATTATTCAATTGCATCTAAAATTATTTTATACATGGTAAGAAAAAGACGAGTTACCTCACAAACATACTTATCTTAATTTGATGTTAGTAGGCTAACCTACGTTTACATTATTATTATTTTTTTTACAGTGCACTGTTCAGTTTAAATAGCATGTAGTCCATGCCTTTCAGCTTGACCACCATACCCCCGTGATATTATGCCAAGCACATTTTGTTTTACATGGATATTGGAACGTGAAGTACAAAAGTTTAAATTAATTTGTTTTGGCTTGTTAGCTTCTTATATATTTATTCTAGTTTTGTTCTGCGTTCTTTCTAGCGTTAAATTTAAAGGATTTTGTTGTGGAGTGAGGGGAAGTAATTATTATTATTTTTTTTCATGTTTCTTCAATATGTTTGGCTGACTGTATTTTATTATGACAATGAACAGGCTGCGTTGTCGAGTCAGTAGGCTATGCTTAACTGCGCGCGTGAGGCGCCGGCACGATCGCTTGTTTTTTTTTCCCTCTTGTAAAAGTGGAAACAACTTACACTAGCCAACTCCTTCATTTGTGGTCATATTTAAGAGTAAGACATTATTCAAAACTATTCAAAATATTTCTTTTATTTGTGTACATTCACAATAAAAAACAAAACGTACTTTTGTGAAATAAAAGAAACAAACAGGATGCCGCTTTCTCAAGAGCGCATCGCAAAAATGAACCGAAATTCTGCATATAGGCTGCTAATTGTTGCAGTTTTTTTCTTTCGTTTTGTTAACTCATTAATTATTTAGAAAAATATATTTTGCATATGGGCCTCTTTCTTTTATGTATAATATGTTTTTCTCCGTTAGAAGCGCTGCAGGTGCGTGAATCCTCACGTTCATATTTCTTATGCTGCTTTTTGCATGTATAAAATTAATCCCTGGAAAACAAATTTAGGTATTTTTAATGGGCAAAGCCACCTATCAATTTAAATTTAATTTAACATAATCTTGTCGGTTAACGGTTAATATGGCTTAACGACCGTCGGTTAGGAGAAATAAAATAACCGAAATGAACATTTCAGTTTTGTTTCAAATGGATGAAGAACAGGCTACTAGCCTATCCTATAATTTACGCAATAGGAGAAATTATGTATGGAAACAGCTCAAGGGCAATTTTTTTTTTTTAAGTACACACCAAAACTTATGCGACAATTGTTTTTAGGGATGACGCTAATACGCACACCATTTTTATCGTGGTAAAAGGCCAGTTGGACGGAACAGGCTGTAGACAGCAAATGTCGCAAAGTTTTTTTTTAACGCATATTCTCTTTGTCGATAACAAAACAGCGCAAAATCTGGATGGAAACTTGGTTACTGACTGTGGAAACTTCACACTGGACTTCAAGCAACATGGATTCTGTGCCTCTCCACTCTTCCTCCAGACTCTGGGACCTTGATTTCCAAATGAAATGCAAAATTTACTTTCATCTGAAAAGAGGACTTTGGACCACTGAGCAACAGTCCAGTTCTTTTTCTCCACAGCCCAGGTAAGACGCTTCTGACGATGTTTCTGGTTCAGAAGTGGCTTGGTAGCCATTTTCCTGAAGACGTCTGAGTGTGGTGACTTTTGATGCACTGACTCCAGCTTCAGTTCACTCCTTGTGAAGCTCTCACAAGTGTTTGAATCAGCTTTGCTTGGCTGTATTCTCAAGCTTGTTGTCATCCCCGTTGCTTGTGCACCTTTTCCTACCCAAATTCTTCCTTCCAGTCAACTTTGCTTTGATACAGCACTCTGTAAACAGCCACACATTTCTGTAATGACCTTCTGTGACTTACCCTCTTTATGGAGGGTGTCAATGTTTGTTTTCTGGATCACTGCCAAGTCAGCAGTCTTCCCCATTATTGTGATTTCAAAGAGCAAGAGCTATCCGGAATTTATACTGTAGGGATGGTCATTAATTGAAACTCAAATTTAAATTTTCTAATATTTTGAGATATTGATTTTTGACTTTCATGAGCTGTAAGCTCTAATCATCAAAATTAAAACAAAAAAAACTTTTGAAATGTTTTACTTTACATGCAATTAATCTAAAATATATGAAAGTTTCAATTTTTGAAATAACTTACAAGAAAAAATGAACTTTTTCACGACATTCTAATTTATTGAGATGCACCTGTAGAATTAGTGACTGTGAAATAAAAGCATCACA
This sequence comes from Tor tambroides, assembly GCA_021397915.2. Taxonomy (NCBI): domain Eukaryota; kingdom Metazoa; phylum Chordata; class Actinopteri; order Cypriniformes; family Cyprinidae; genus Tor; species Tor tambroides. The sequence goes on from JAFVLL020010319.1 coordinate 26,787, forward strand.
TGGTACTTTCCAAATGAGTTTCTTAGCAAGACTGACCAACAATACAATGCATTATCAAAATTAAAAGTAAATGGGATCTTAGCATGAAATTTTGATTGTGATTTCAGATTAATCTTAAAATATTGTTCAAACAAGGTAATATTTAACATGTATTAATTTCTAAAGCCTTTATCTACTCAGTGATTTACTCATATATTTATTTATTTATATATGTTTATATATACATACACACACACACACACACACACACACACACACGCATATATATATATATATATATATATATATATATATATAACAGCTTTTAGTATAAAGTTGTAGTTACTTATTTGTGTTTGTCTCAGGTGGTTGCAGTAGTTTTTGCACCAAACAGTACGGATTAAAACAAGATATCCTTAAAGAAGCGTAAAGTCAAGCTGTAACACTAAATTTGGTTTGTAACACATACAAATTCACTGATGTTCATGTGTACATTTGCAGAAATTCATCTGGGAAAAATAGAGGAATATGACAATGCTGGTGTGACAACTTCAGAAAGTAATTAAAGAGATTTGTTACTGGGAGATAATTGAAATCCACCAGTGTAAGAGAGCACTGGACGGATAATATGAAATGTTGAATTGGTGAGGATAATTATGTGTCATTCTGCTTTTGGCAAAATCATTATTTGCTTATTTCTCAAGTGGTGGCCCAATTATCACTCGTAAATTTGCATGCACCAAAGTGTTAAAAAATATATAATATATATAAGCCAGTCTAGAATGACTATACATTAAAAAAAAGAAAAAAAAAAGGCTTAATTGACACATTTAAAATTTCTGGTCAGTCTTACCATTTTCCTGTTGGAGAAATTGATTTGAAGACAGTAGGGGGAAAAGCAAATGGTTTTTAAATAAGTTACAATTAGATTAGCATTAATCTCAGCGGTGCAAATGAATGTGTGGCTTTAGGGCTTGTTGGATGTTAAAGCAGATTTCTAAACTCTGCTCCAGATTGGAGTGTGTCCTGCTCAACTTTAATTGTTCTGTCATGTAAGATGAAAAACATTTCTCAATTTAACTGCTGTCTTTAAGATGATGTTTTATGTTTTGTGCATCTGTACGCTCTGTTCATATATATCGCAGTGTTTATCACTGTAATCTGTGCCATTCAGAACTCATTTACATGTGCAAGAATTAAGTACTGCAGTCACAGTTCTCAGCTTTGTGTGTAATCCAAAAAAAAAAAAAAAAAATCAAAACTCAGATTTTTATTTATATTTATTGTCTTAACACATGCAGATCCATAGTGTATGGATCCACACTATAGGGCATAAGTACTGTAAGTTTGCTATGGATTCTGCCTTTTTTTTGACAGATTTTTATGCTTTTCAGCAAAATTTAACAGCAAAAGATATATAAACCACAACACTTTTACTGTTAAATGTATGTTAAATGTATGCCTGTCTTACAACAATATTATACAAATATATAGCTTTTTTAAAATTATTATTATTTTAATTTGATCTTTTTAAATTACATTTACATTCATTCAGTTACAGTACATTTATAGTTTACAATTACATTCATAAATGTAAAATATCCACAGGATTAAAGAAAAAAAAAAGAAAAAGAAAAACTGAATTATGTGTTTGAACCTACAAACCACTGCAGGAAATAACAAGCATTGGTGTAATCATGACAACTAGCCCCGGTTTCCCCTATTTAACTAAGACACATGATACTCTGAAAATAAGTGTGGTTATTGATGTATCAGATTTGATCTCACAATAGTAACAATAATGTTTTATTGGAACTAATCAAAATATACACTGACTCATGCAAATATGAGACATTGCACATGTCATATTTTTGTTGTGTGCTTCATTCACATTACATTAATGTTGTACTTGTATAAACTGATATAATATAAACGCCCTATTTAATTATAGCTCATATGCAGTAGCCTATATAATGCTAGGAAACCTAACTTGTAGTCCTAAAACAATGAACACTATTTTTAAGAGATATCCTAAGTGTTTTCGGCCACAAATTTCATTTGAAATGTTCAACCTTTTTTTATATTCTTTCACAGCATGTTAAAGTTTTAGTACGTGGTAACCAGTTTGAGAACCCTGGTTTGTGTTTTTAATTTGGTGCGAGGTCTCTTGTCCTATTTTCTTCCTCGTATGTTTGAGCCTTCATGCTGCTTGCAATGTGTTTATCATGATTTGCATATTCATATGCACGGCAAACCTCCAACATTTTCACGTAGTGCTCATGAAAATGCATCTTTTTTTTTTTTGAAGAGAAAACGTTGTTTCTCTCGGGTTGGAGGTTGGGGTGGGATTTTGGAAGGTGGGGGTTGGACATTGTAAGTATTTTAATGTGACCTTCATCAGGCATTCATGTCAACTTATCTATTTATGATTCCAGTTTCTTCCACTCTGTTGTTCAATTAGCGCTTGACCCCTTTAGCGGCATTGTAAATTAAATGACATTTCCGTGTCGTCCCATATTTAAAATACTGTGTTAGTTGCGGATCAGAAATGATGATCTTCATTCTGCAGCTAATTTATTCATTTAACAATTTCCCTCCAGAAGTTGCAGCAGAAGGCTGTGGAGCAACCTAAGCAGAAGAAATCCAAGTCGGCTGAATTTCTGATGGGTGAGTCCCGCGTGATGAGTTATTGCTCATAATTTGTGTAAGGATTAATTAACTAATTACAGACAAATGGCTCTGGGCTAAATTTTGCTCTTGCTTGTCAGGGCGCAATTTGTAATTATTTTAATCATTTCTTCTTCTTCGTCTCCTTCATCTTCTTCGTCTTCTCTCTTCCCCTCTTTTTCACACACCCTTCCTCTTCATGCTGTGGGTTTAATTTTAACCTCGTTGTGTTTCTGTGTCATTTTAGGAGGGAGGAATTTTCGGTTGCCATTAAATGTGCTTTGGAATAATGTGCCACTCTGACCTTCTCTGTTTTATTTTCAGTTGTGCTTTGTCTTTCTGTCCTCAGCAGAAAGAATCTTGATGGAGGGTGCTGTGAATCCTGCGTTCCAGGAGGCATTGGAGGAAGAGAGCGAGATGAGAAGTGGCGGACACGATAGCACCCTTGTAGCTCAGCAGTGTGCGGGGCTGCCGGCCGCATCTACGGCACGAGGTGAAGCTTCATGCTGTCCCTCCCTCTGTAACACAGGCCCGGCCTCACATTCCAGCGCAGCCTGTCCCAACAGGCATCCCAGTGTAGCAAAAGTGCATCTGCAGATGTTGCAGGAGAGACTTTTACGAAAAATGTGTGTGTGCTGGATCTGCATGAGATTATATCATGTTGTGCTAAACGTGCTACTCATCATCTAAAAGAAACCAGTTTAGACCTACACCTGGAACATACGCCCACTTGTCATAGCAGGTTATGAATCAGATGTGTAGTTTGTAAGTGTATAAGTACTTTCTCATATCCTTGTTTTTTGTGCATCGTCAATTAAATATAAGCCATTGGTAGGTTGACTTCCTAAAAACACTGCTGCTCTGTGGCACTTTCAAAGCATTAAGGTCTCTGCAAATTTAACGTCCGAAATTTTCGCACATTAAAAAATAAATACGACCTCACATTGTGTCAATCACGTTTGCACACTGCCTCCGAAACTTTCGTCCGTCAAAAAAAATTTGGATCAGGTTCGATTTTCTGCGTTTTCGCATCCGTTGCATGCATTTTGATAGGAAAGGACGGGGAATACGAAAAAATGGAAAAACGCATGCGAAAATTTCGGAATTTTCGTGTGCAATGGCCTTTTGTCTTAAAGCAGATTGTAAAGTTTGCATTTTTCATGCATGGCGGGCTGATTACTATGTGACAGACAGAGTGTTTGGGAAATGTGTTTAAAAATAGTCATTAGATTTACATTTTTGTTTGGTGGCACAGAAATACGCACTTTAAAACCGATCATTGTTAAGGTATAAAGAGCAAATGGACAGTTTGTGCATATAATCACCATATCAGCAGTGAACTATCACAATACATTAACATGATTATGTTTAACAGGAAGAGTGACAGAAAAGTAGTACTCATTTCAGGAAGAGCACATCTGTTCAGCTTGGAGGTGGAAGTGTCTTTACAGATAAAAAGTTAAATTGCAAGATTATGTAAGCAATAGATGTGTGAAAATTCTGTATTCATGTAATGGATATTTGGAGACTGTGTGTAAGTGTTGCAATACACTAACTCTACCATTCGTTAATAATAATTGTTTAAAAAACAGATATATGTAAGTTTCTTTAGTTTTGTACTTCAGTTCTGCAATTCTAGAACATTTATTTATTTAGTTTTCTCTCTTTTAATTGATTTTCTTAACCAATAACTTAGATTAAATGTAGAATATATACATAGAATAACATAAAACCGCAAAATATGCAACAAAGCAAGTGAAAAAAAAAGGCAGAAGAAAAGGAAGTCGGAGTGGAGTTTAAATTTCAGGCGGTTGCTGTCTTTGTCTGTGTTGTGAAAGCTTACAGAGCACTGGAACGAACATAGAGTGTGTTTTAGCTGGCAGGCATATTCCCGCATGTAAATAATTCAAATGATTATCAAATTCAAGCTGAGATCAAACCTTAGCTTTTGCCTATGCATAATTTCAAAAGTTAAACCGCTGTGTTCAATTCCTTTGATAAATACTACATCAACTTTCATTTCACACTGCAAAAGAAAAAAAAAAGGACAGATCATTTTGTCCTAAGAGAAGCTGTCTTTTGGGTGTTTTTGTAAATTTTGTCAGCATGTAGTTGAGAATGTATTTACTTACATATACGAAAATTGCATGATTTCCCCATTCTAAATCTATAAGCAGCCTCCCTGACAAATCAGTGTTATTCTAGCGAAGTCAGACCGCATTGCAGAGCTGCATTATTGATAGTGTTCATGGAGAACAGAGGAGAGTTTGATTAAGGATGAGAAACACTGGAAGATGGCCAGGCAGTGTAGTTAAATCAAAGATATAATTCAAGACATCATTTCAAAGACCGCCAACGTTATGCAAATGCAAATGTGCAGCCCCTTCCAACAAAAACAGATATGGAAGCCAAACTGTGTTTACCGTGAAAAAGAGCTTCACTTCAGGACTCAAGTCACTTCAATTTATTTGATGGGTGAATGTCAGTCAAAAGGGGCGTTCACACTGACAACAATTAAATCGCTTGAGGTCGAACTGTATCAGGCGGGGGATTGCTGTGTGCACTCCCATTGGTAGTTGCATCCTCGCATCGCTGCTCATTTGCATGAAGTCAACTCAACTTTGTTGCATTGCCAAAGGTCGCTTTTGCTCATGACGGCAGAAACAGAGACAGTATAAGTAGGAGGTTATACTTTTAGATAAATGGAAAAAAGAAATTGCAGTTCTCACTATGGCTGTTGTAGGAATGAATGTCCCAGCTTAGATCTGAAGGACTCAGTTGCCTTTTTGGTAGTAGCATTGTGCAGAATATTACTAACTAGCCTATTTATTTATTTTTTTCTTTTCATTTCTTTTCTTTTCTTTTTTTCTCCCTCCATTTTTAGCACATTTTAAGCCAGATTTATGATCAATGTCATGGCTGATTTGAAATATTTTTAAAACATAATCTTTGGATGTTTTTTGGAGATTCTGGCCCTTAACCCATTTGAGTAGACAGTAGGTTGAGTAGACTACTTGATGACTCTCATTGAAACAGTAACTTTTTTCTGCCATGAAGTTTTGCTAATTTGTAACAGAAATGAAGTTCTAAACATATCAAGTTTTTTTATAGATGAGGTTTGCTCAGATGCATCTTTTCAAACAATTTTCAAGATGTAAAACCTATAGTTGAGACATGGACGTGTTGAGTAGAGAAGAGCAGTGACTGTTTAACAGGAATAACCCCTCTAGCTGCTGGCTTTCTATAAAACTCCGGCAAGATGCTTTGATGCCCAAAGGTCAGCGATTGCTAATAAGGAGTCAATGGGATACAGCGTTTGCTTTGTTGCCCCTCTCTCGTTTTCCCTCCCTCTCTCTCTCACCAGTGACCCCAGAGCAGTGTTAGGGTATTGTCTTTGAAATCCAGGGCTCCTTGGCTTATACACATTTCTTATTAGTTCTTTTGAACACAGGTAACATATGGCAGGTTGTGTTTAAAAGATTGCCTGCTCTGACCTTTCCTAGCATGCTAATTAGGCCCCTGAGCAGCGTTGGGTCCTCGTGAGTGCAGCTCAGGGAAACGTGACCGAGCAGGGCCTTATCAGGTAGACTGTGCCAGCCGGCAAGAGTGGTGTGGACTTTCAGAATTAACATTTTCACTTCATGTGCTTCTAATAATCACTAACCTCACCCAGCCCACCAACCATCAACCCCCCTCACTTTCTCTTTTCTCTCTTTTGCCCGCCTGGACTTTCCACAGGAAATGAAGGTGCCCAAAATTACTTTGACCCCTCGTCGGCAGCGGAGGGTGACCCAAGGCGGTGCAGGATGTCTGGGGTCGGAGGCAGAGATGAGCTGGAATTAAGTATGCCATTTTTTCTCATAATAGGCCGTCTCAGTTCATTAAAGCGGGGTGAGCGAGATCACTCGTAGCCAGTCAGAGCGCTGGGCGGGCCGGTCTATGTAAATACTTTTACCAGTGGGTCACGAGATAGGGCGGTGCTGTGACTGTCATTGCTGAAGGTCACCTATCGTTGGTCAGTTCCATTTCCGATCCCTATGCTTCCCTTAACTTCCTTTAAATGAAGGGGGTTCTTTCCAATACCACTACGTGCACCTTGGCGCGTCTATTAAAAGTGTGCTCTGGGGAGCAAAGTCATATGCATGTTATAATGAAACATGGCTATTAACAGAAAAGCCATTCTGACTGTATCTGTTGGACATCGCCATCCTGTAATATTCCACAATCCTCACAAACCTACAAACCTTTGATAATGACACTCCAGAGGTGGGGACACCTTCAAATGATGTTTTGCATAAATTTCATTGCTGTCGAACGACTTACATTGGACTTACTCGCGTGTTATTATTAGCTCTGAGCTATAATCATTTAATGTAAATGAAGGTCAGGAATTAGTGTCAGTTGTTGGAAATTCATGCAGCATATTCCTTTATGTTTGGTTTGGACTTTGCAATCCATATGAAATCAGAAAGTGAGAGGTGTTTGAGAGCACAGAAATAAAATGTACCATATGCCAGCTGTAACATTAATTAAGTCTGATTTTTCTTCCCAGAATTTATGAATGAAGATGAGAGAATCCTTTATGAGAAACTTTCTGAAATGTTTCAAGAAGAAGACGCCTCCACTGTCATAGATTTACCAGGTAATGGTTATTGAACTTTTGGAAAGAAAAAAAAAACACAATTGCTTTAAAATTGGAATCATTTCTCCTAGACATGAACAGGATCAAACAAAGCATTTGTCTACATCTTCTGCTTAGCCTTTTCTCTTTAGAAAACAAACCCAGCAGTCTCACAAGTCTTTCTTCTAGAGTTTCAGGAGAGCTTTTAACAATGTTTCAAATTGTGCTTAGAAAAGTCCACTATGAGATCAAACATTTCTCATTAAATTCTTCCAAGAACAAATGATTTTCATGTTATCCATATTCATTAATTTTCCGTCATTTGTGTTTGTTTCTATTATTAGGAATTTTAGGAGAAACCTCTGAAACAAACTTTATTCTTAAATGAAACATACCTGAGAAGACATATGAGCTTTGAAGGAGCGTCCACTGAGCATTAGAAGTTTCCACTGGGCTGAACCTGCATCAGATTCTGTATCAAGCCCTGTTCTGTGAAGACACAATGTGAATGTTGTTGAAACAATTCCATCAGCCTGGTTTATAAAAAATAATTAATCTCTGCTTTTTATCTTCATTAAGATGCTTTTACCAAGCAGGTGAGATATTAGCCCACCGATCTGAAGCTTCAGTGCAAAGAGTGTAATTCCCCAACAAAACATTGAGCTCTCAGGTAGGCATGGAGCTCAACTTCCTGTGTGAGAGCCATTGTTGTGCGTGACTCCAGCGTTTGTCCCATTAGCAGAGGGTCGGATTAAGACTCTCTCCCAAGTAGAGTGTTGGGCTTATGCTTCTTTTGTCTTGGTGTAAAATGCTCTCTGTGAATCGGTTGAGGAACCGCACAGCAGGTGTAATTAGTTTGCCAGACTGTCACTGGGTTTAGGCCTCACGGTACACGCGAATACGGTGTTAGCTGTCTAACACTCAACTGGATTGTTGTGGATTTAGCTGGAGTATATAGATTAGCCTCTTCACTATTGTCTTAGAATGCTCATAAAATCCTTCAAAGAAACAGAAGGAAAGAGGATATAGGATTAACACACACACAGTAGAAGGAGGAGGACGATCACGGGTAGCATCCATCCATGAGGCTTTAACACTGTCACAATAGACTTGAAACAATTGCCTGCAAGCTTTCTTCACCGCCACCTCTTAGTGTAGGCCATAGTCTGGTAATTCTCTAAATATCTCCACACTTCTAACACTTAAAGGGTTTGGAGCATCATTAGCAGAATGGACACAGTCCAGTATGCTGTGTGTAAAACTCTGAGGGAACCAATTGGTTGATTCAGATGTTCCAAAACCTAGCTGCCTTGCTGTCTATACATAGGCTGCTACCTTCCATAGCACCTTCACTGTGGTCATGTTAGCAAAAAAGGCCCATTATCTATTGTCAGTATAGTGTAGCATTGCATGAAGCACAGCTCATACAGAAGTCACTTTTACACCAAGCAGCTTTCTGTTGGTCAGTGCAGCAAATTCGTGTGACCAACTGAACGTGATGCGAGATCTTCTTGGGGACCTCACATAAAATTCCCTGCATGGGGAAATCTCATCCTCATATGAAATTCCTGATTGCATGGATTCCTATTGAATGGACTGGATTTTGCAGAGATCATTTTGCAGAAGAGTACAAATAAGTCCATTTTTATTCAGACTTATTTGTACTCTTCTTATTGATAATGTATTTACTTTTTTTATTGAATAAAATTTATTTATAGCCAGCATCTTGTTTCTTCTGCCATCTTTGATGAATGCTTTCACCGAGCCTGTCACAGTGCATTATGGGATTGGCTTATGTGTGAAGGATACATGAGGTGCAGTCTTAGAATTGGGCCAAAAGAAGGTTTCTACCATTTGGAACGTCCTTTAAGTCATGCCTATGATACCTTAAAATGCTTTCTAGGTAGGTAGCTCACTAGGATTTTGGAACAGACTTATGTATCTTTGCACTTTGGCCTGTCTTGATCCAGGTGTTTCCCCATTGGTGTGTTGTGCATCACTGTGAAACAAGCGCAATCACATTAGGGCTTCATTAGCACTACTTTGTTTGATTAACTCACTGGTTTAATTAAATCGTACTTCTGTGTAATTTGGTTCAGATGAGGAATGTGTCTAAACCTTTGAGCAGAGTTTAACATCACTATCACTGATTTTTCAGATTTGTGTTCATTGTGTATATTTGTATTCAATTTATATTCATAGTGCATGTGTATTGTAGGTATGGTGACGTCTGAGAATGCTGAGTATGTTGAACCAGCAGTTGAGAATGGATGGAGGGATCGACGGAGGGCTGAGCTGTTGGAGAGGAGAGCGGAGGTCATCCCTCAGTACGTGGAGCAGCTTGAAGAGTGTGTTCAGAGAGACATGATCCCAGTGAGCAGACTCACATTAGAACAGGTCAGTTATATATAAGCCCATAAATCTCTGATGGCCAGAATGATCATTGCTGTGAAGTCATCATATCATGGAATGAATCACATCCAGTCTACACTCTGTCAGCAAATGGCAAGAAAAATGCATTTTTTTCTTCTTTTTAAATCAACAAAGAGGTGTATACTAAATGTTAAAATGTTGCTTACAATAGGATGTTTGTAATTTTTTGATCTAGTCATGTCACACCACTCAGTTGCTCTTGTGTAGGCACATTCCTCACTCTGATTTTCTTGTAGTTTAATGAAACTAGTTTGTGTTCTTGTTGCCCACTCTAGACAGGGTTTGTTCAAAACATACTATTCTTTCAGCACTCTCAGTTTTTATGCTTTTACTTGTTTAATTTGTGGATTTTTACCATTTTTATTGATAAAGGGAGGAAATGGGACATGACACAGCAATCAAACCATCTGCATGAGCAGCACAAATTAAGATGTCATGAACATTTGGACTGACTTCTAAGACCATAGTAATGCCCAATTATTTGTGCGATGAAGAAAACGTGGTCAGAATTGCAGAATCCATTCATAAAAATGGAATGTACTGCATAACGCAGAATATCATGGGATTGGCCTTTTTTTTTTTTTTTTTAAATAGATCAAAAATAGCACTGTACACATAATCAAATTGCAATATGGACTAGTGTCTGTGAATAGTAAACTACAAAAAATTACTTATATATAAAGTTTACATGTTTTGTTTTGTCACTGTGTGAATGAATGGCAGTTTTGTCTACTACCCAAACTGAAGCACAAGTGATGACCATGGTGTTTTCAGTGTCTGTCATCTCACTATATGACGACATGAACACATGAACTTCATCTCCAGAGCTGCTCTAAGAGTTCATTTCACCAGCTTTTCACCATTTCATTTGAGACTATTGTTATATCATACACATTGAAACTTCACAACAACCCTTCAAAATAAAAGTTTTGTTCAACTTGAAGAAATTATGACATAAATACATTATTATTGTACAACAGACAAAACTATACTGTCTGTAGAGGCAGCATCCTGACTAAAATAGAACCTTGTAAGTGAACTGATCTGGATTTGGTTTCTAACAGTTTTACTTTACATTAGCATGTTGCTAAGCTATATTTACAGTCATCTTTTCTCACTTCATCCACTGTCTTCTCTGAATTTGTTTTTCACTGAGCTTTGTCTTAAAGGACAACAGACATGTGTCCATGCCTTAAAATGCTCTCTCTGTAGGCTCACACAAAGTGAAGTTTTACTTATTGTGTAATTTTATTTTGCATTCAGTGTATTACACAGCTTTTTGGTTATTGGAATATAACTCATGGGTGCTGTATATCTTTTTTTATTTTAGTAGAAGATTTCTTTGTACATGGCCCAGATTTATGGTTTATGGTGAAAACCCCCTTTGAATGTATGTCATTGGTAATGTAATGTACTATAATTTCACGTTATTTATGTCTTATGTCATTTTTGCTTTTCATTTGCAACCAAAACAGAAAAATCTGGGATGTTTCAGGTCATATTCCAGATGCTTCACTTTCTATGCAATTCTATATACAGAGGAATTGTCAAAAACACAAGATGAAATTACACTGAACAAGATCAGAATTAGCCAGCATATTTAAGCTGTAATCAGTCTTGGCAACTTGTTATGACTGAAATGCGAATGAAGAGTTGCACATTAAATAGAGAATCCGAAGTTGAAGTGAGAAATGAACGCATAAGGAGCGGATGGGATGTAATGGTTGTTTGAGTCATGGCATGTGTTGAATAATCACTCTTGGTTTGTGTGCGACTGCAGATGAGAGCTCTCCAACTGTTCGGAAAACACAACATTATCCCTACCACACTCCACAAGCGTTTCACAATAATGTGTGTTTAAGCAGCACAGGATGTACCGCTGTCAGTCAGCGAGTATAAAGCCTCTTAAACGTGCTGACTGGATTCTGCGGTGTGTGTCTGTAGGGTTTGCCTGCAGATTGTATTAGCGCGTCTCTTTAGATGTTCTGAATTCAAGTTAGCCACATGTAGCGGCAGAATGCAGTCTGTTGGTCCTAAACAAGAACATGGATTTTCCTTTTTGGCAGGAAGAGCGTTCAGAGCGAGGGAAGATGGAGGAAAAGGTGTGGGCGAAGAAGCAGAGAGTAATGTCACTCTTAAGGGGAAATTCAAAGGTACTGATGTGTGTCCAGAAAAAGGAAAGATTACTGTAGGTATGTCAAATGAGATTTCCTGAGGTACAGGAGCTGCTGCTGAGACCTTCTGCTGTCTTTGCCTATCAATCACACTGTACTATCACTCAAACACACAGTCACAGTCTAATATGGACAATTATATGGAGTTCTATAGAACTGTAACACCTAAATATGTATATAATTGTAACACACACACACACACACACGTATATGTTTGTGTGTGTGTGTGCATATGTGTATATATATATATATATATATATATATATATATATATATATATATATACAGTATATATTCATATATATATACAGTATATATTCATTCTTCACCACAAATGCTTATGCAATCATTCAAATTTTCTTCAGTCTTAGGTGTGTTTGCTTTGTTTTTATGAAATAACTTACTATCATACTAATATTACTATTTCCAGATGACCAAAGCACACCGCATGAAGTACTGTATCCCACAATGCAATGCACTTGAGTTGACCTTCTACTTTAAGTGTGATGAATTTATTATAACTGAAATCGGCTACATTTTTTCTTGACTCAACTACTGTTGATTTAACTACTTTTACTGTTGTGTAATGTGTACTGTTTTGCACTCTTTACAAAGAGTAGTGTTTAGTAAGCTATAAGGTATTCATTTCTGAACAGAAAGTGTGTTCAATAATTTGTGCAGATGACAGAAAGCAAGACAATAACAACAGCAAAGCATATTGTTTTTTACATTTCTTTGCAAGCAGTGGTAGGAAGTTAAATGTTTGGTTTTACTCTACATTGTCATTGTGTAACATGTCCTGGTTTAATATGGATATCATTTTAAAATGTGGTTTCTTCATAATATTGGAGAAAACTTTTAATGTAGTACACTCTCTCAGGGACTTGATTTTTAAGATTTTACCAGAAAAGTTTATCGTATGTTTAAAGAAAATAAATAAATAAATAAAAATTGTAAAATGTTTGTGTTTTTTCTTTTTACTTGGCTTTTACTTTGGGTTTATGTACCCCTTGCATTATTGCAACTCAGTTTTTGCCATGAAGATAGCCTTAGATGCTGACATGTCAATAAAAATAAATAACTAAACTAAACTCTTCATATTGGTTATATATGACATTTACTGTATATATATATATATATATATATATATATATATATATATATATATATATATATATATAACATTTGATTTATTATTTGCTTCTGCAGATTAAGCGCATAGATGAGGAAGAAGCCGTTCTGCAGGACAGACTCTATGCTGTTTTCCAGCGGTGCGTGAATTTCTCTACATCCACTCTGATGTGAAATAATCATTAATCTGTGTTTCCAAAGCCATTTACATTTTGCTGACATTTGTGAGGAGATGTAATATACTCCACATTGTATTGTCTCTACCAGTGCATTCTGGGTAAGTTGCCAAAGGCGAGGAAATCTGTCCGTGTCATTGGACGCAAAGTAGCATCAATTTCATCCTGTTCACTTCAGTCTGCAGCCCTTTCTCTCTCGTGCTCTCTGTTTCTGAGTGTCAGGCCTGCAGGCTCGGCTGTGTTTAAGTTTTTAATAATTGTGCAGCACCACACAGACTGATCTAATGAAATCAGGGCTGTTAGTTGGACACTGGTGCAGAGGTTTGTTAGATGACCCTCTCTATGTCCTCTCATATCAACACTGGATGGTTGTTACTCAGATGAGACATCTATATCAGATCAGGGCCACACCACCCACGTTTACTGAGAGAATACTGTGACATGTCTATTTTTTTAGCAGATTTCCAAAACAGTTTTTTTTTCAAGAAACTTTCAGTGGCAGTATTGCAGAATATCATTTCATCTGGTGTGGTGTGAATGTCTGATATTTTTTTATTTTTTTTTTTTTAATTTAAGCTAAATGCTTATTCTTCAATTGACATACTCTATTAGAAAGATTCTTCTTTCTAATAGAGGATATTTGATTTATTTGTTTAAAGATGGAATGGCATGTCCTCATTTAGATAAGCTAATTAAATATGTATCCATGTATATCGTCAGGGCGGAGAATCGCTTGCTGAATTCTCTGCGTCAACGCCAGGCTGAGGTCATCAACCAATATGGTGAAATTATTGAAGAGACAGAAGACACAGAGGCACTGGGCACTGAATCTGACCTCCACTGGCAGGTACACGCTCTCTCTTTTTCTTTCTGTCACTCTTTCTTACAGTGAACATCTTTCTGCCTTTATGCAAAAATCAGAAAACCCCAAATGTGGACTGTAATAATTCATATCATTTTAATAGATTATGTAAATGAAGGTTGAAGACAGTACTAATGGTGGAACAGTTGCCAACTAGTGACAACTACTGTAGCAAATATTGCACTGCGCTGTACTTGAGTTTATCAAGAACATTATTTTCCCTTTCAAAATGTATCACTTTTTCCTATAACATAGCTTAAAGATGATAAATGAAATATATACTGATGTATACTATTACTAATGATACAGACTGCAAGAGACACTTGCCTTGTTTGAACCATGCGGTCGAAAAAGACTTTGTTGTCACTCCCTTAAAGTAAATCGGATTTAAGAAAGATCAAACCATTATTTTAAAGGCAGAAATGTCACAACATAAAAAGGTTGAACTGGAAGTACAAATCCTGCATTTTAGTGAAGCCCTGGTATTTTCATTTCAAATTTAGGTAGAATTTGATTCTGTTTGAACCCATTAAAATGTAATGATGATGAAGAGGAACATTCAAATTTTAGACTAAATAGAGCTGAATCAAATAACGTGATTAGGTTAATGAAATCAGTCATGGGGGCACACATATTACACGTTTCATGAGAATAAGCAAGGAATTAAAGGGTATGAGAAGAGGAAGCCACACCTAAATTTTCCGACTTGACCAAAACTAAAGGAAGAGGACAGCAGCCAATGCAGCTTGTTCAATTGCATGTGAGATGTTGTTGTGGCGAGGTTTTGCGTTGTAATGGCTCCTGTAAGAGGGCCTCGACAGTAGCGGCAGCAGCCTTGGTTTGCAGACAGAGCATCAGCTTTGAGGGAGGCAGTAAACGCAGTGAGATTGTAGTATAATTCCTCAGCCTGGCATCCGTGCCCCCCAGTCACTGTTCCATTATCTCTCAAATTGCTGTGTTTCAGAGAGATAAAGATATTTTATGGCTTGCTGACTTGAAACAACCCGCACAGCCAGAAAAGCAATGGCCGACCTGCCACGCATAGTAATTTCATTGGTAAATGACAAAATCTTTGTTTATATGACATTTCCAAAATTACAGTGGCAGATGAATCTCAAATATAAAATGTCACATTTGGCATGCAAAACTATGAAAATATATTTCTGTACAAAATTCATGGAGGCATTTAATTTAGAACGTGTTTAATAACTAAGCCTGCCTGCATCGGTAATCCTGCCTTCAGGACTCAAAAAGATTGTCATATTTATTCACTAGCTCCCCCCCCACCCTCCTTCGTTCTCACGCCAAAAATTTTAAGGGTAAATGTTCATTGTTAATTAAGATTTACTAATTAAAATGAAAATAATTAAGGAGAAAGCTTAATCTCGGAATATTAGGCTATACTTAGAAAGAAAATAAGTTTTTGTGTGTGTATGCATGAGTGTGTGTGTTTTTTTTGGAGGGAGAGGGGGGTGTTTCCTGTTTGCAATGTGTTTTGTCGATCTGTCAGTGAGGTTTCAACGAAAGCCGGCCTGCGTGCCAGAAAGCGAGGGATGAGAAGTGTAAAAGATCTGGCGAGCTGCTTTGATGTCATCTAGGCGAGTGTTATGGCATTACACCACTTACGCCACAGCTGCAGGAAATGCAACGTCCTCCTCACCTTTATTTCCTGAAAATCTGTCTGTTTCGAATAACATGCTACTTTTGCTTTTTCTGTAGTATATAGAATGTATACTGTGCACAGAATGTAAATATCCTGCTCAGTGGCCGAGTACATTTTCTACAATGTGCAGTATACATCAGAACACACTGCATACCATAATACCATATTTGTACTTGACCTTCCATTTCCGATGATAACTAGATGACACTCACATGCAACGTAATGAGGTTTGAACGTGACAAATTTTTATTGTGAAGCAATGCATCACATTTTTATTTATTTATTTTTTTCAAATAGTAGCCAGTATCCCGCACATGCTTACAATGAGCATGCTTACATGCTCTGATCATAGTCTCTGTGTATCCTCTTAATAATATGAAGAAAAGCCAGTTAATTATTCTATTTGAATTTGATTCAGGGAGTCATGATCCCATTCCAAAACTAATCTCAATGCATCTCAATTCTGCAGGGTGCATATATTGGTAACGTTAACAAATGTTGACAAATTCTGTGTAAATATTCAACACAAAGCTGTAAGAAAAAGTAGAAATGAATAATATTTTCTGTAAAGTTTTTTTCTCTTACTCTCTTCAAATCTTTTTCACATAGTGAAATATTTCATTCTCTCTGTGTAGGTGGAATGGACTCGGACCCCGGAGCCCATAGAGGTGCTTGTTTTGTGTTTGAGGGCCGTGAGAGAGAAGCTGCCCAGAGGTCTGTACTCACTGAGCGTGTCTCTTCAGACTCGACTGGGCGGCCGCACGCTGCGCTGGTCCCGTCTGCAGGAGCAGCAGTGGGTTGGAAGAACAGAACCCATGGAACACCAGGGCCGATACTTTGACATAGAGCTCAACATTAACCAGAGCCTCTACATGGTAAGAAAACCCCAGCAAACTGCCCTCCTGAGACGCTCACAGCACTGCAGTTTATTTAACCCGAACAACAAAATGGCTAATGTTCAAAGAACCGATTTGATGATTGTTGATGTGAGTGGATTTATGCTACATTAAAGAGCACAGCAATCAAACGTCATCACCTGTACGTTAGAAATTGTGGGATATTTTACCACTATCAATCATGGGTGCTGCTCAGAGGGGCCGTCTGTCATTGAGGGCATTTGTCATATTTTTGTCAGAAGTAATGAGTTTTGAAAGCATATTTACATTTTTTTTTTCTCGGTTTTTCTCCGTTTGCCCCCATTATTTTATTAAGATGTTCTGTATTTTTTTGTAGCTCACCAAGAGATATTATTCTAATTTAAAACAATGTTTTCTTATATATAATTGTATTTATATTTATTGTAGCAAAGCTACATTTTCAACACTCAGTGTTACATGATCCTTTAGAAATCATTCTTATACACTGATTGGTGCTCAAGAAACACTTCTTATAATTAGCAATGTTGAAAACAGTTGTGCTGCTTAAAATTATTGTAGAAGCCATGATACTTTTTTTCAAGATTATTTAATAAATAGAAAGTTAAAAAGGACAAAAGCACAATAAGCAATTGTTTGAAAAACAAAACAAAAAAACCTTATAAACTTCTGTCAGTTTTGATCAATTTATAGCGTACTTTCCAGAAAAAATCATTTAATCAATCAATCAATTTTATTGCAATATTGTTATATATCATGAAGCATACATCAAAAAGCTTTATGAAAACTAACTCACACTCACTTTTAAAGGGATAGTTCACCCAAAAATGAAAATTCAGTGAAATGAAAACCACTTTGACGCTTCAAAATATTCATAAAGAGATTGTAAAACTAATCCATATTAATTCATATGAATCAATCTCTTTATATGATGAACATATTTAATTTAGACTTTTATTCACATATAAACCTCTCTCACACACACACACACACACACACACACACACACACACACACACACACCAGTTATGGTAACCAGCTCAATGTAAATATGTGAATAAAAGCTTAAATATAGGCTGTTCATTATACGAAGAAATCAAGTAGTTTCACCAAACCGTTTTACGATCTCTTAATAACATTTTTAAGCATCAAAGTGGTAGTTGTGTTGAATGGAGGGACAGAAATCTCTGATTATCAGACATGACTAAATTCCAGAACAGAACCACTCTAGTTTTTCTCTCTGCGGTTCCACTTCAACTACTGAATATAGAGTCAGAATGAGGCTTATGAAATGTGATATTAAACAGTGAGTGTGTGTATAGGAGTGGAAAGAGACTGTATTAAAAACTGCTGCTGAAAGCTCAAGGTTTGACTTGAGGGACAGTCACTGTGAATAAAACAGCTGCTTTTCTAACATGACATTTAGTGTGTGAATGTAAATCAAATTTATAATTCATTATACAAGAGCTGACGGTTTATTGGGATAAAAATGATGTACAAATGCTGTGAAACCAGAATTCCAGAACTCAGAACTACTGAGAAAATAAGAAAAAAATAAATAACTATATGCTTTTAAGGAACTGTCAATGCTGTTCAGAGCAAAAGAATAGTGTTATAATTTTAGGTTAGTTTAGGGAGCGATGCTTTAGCTTTTAGCACACATCTTGTTTTCTGTTGCCAAAGAGCACTGTGTGATGAAAAGATGAAAGAAAACCTATAAATTGTAAGGTCAATGTACTATATGTCAATGGGAGATTTATTCATTATTTGTAATGATATTGATTAATGATTAATGAGTTTTAAGTGTTATGTAAAAAAAGAGAATAATCTAACAGGCTTTTACAATGAATAAAGTGATCATGTTTCAACAGTAAAGCTCTGATATTATGAGATCTGAAAATGTGAAGATCTCTAAAAATTTATTCTCCAAATATTACTTTGTTCTCATAACTTTATTTTTGTAAAAGGCCTATTATGAGATTATTCACAAAACATTGCAATTTTATTCTTGTAATATTATGACTTGATCCTCAAAATCTGTTTTTTGTCTGTACATACCTAAGACTGAAATGATCTTCAAAACAAAGTTTGAATGGAGTCTGTTTGAGGGGTTTGGGCTGAATTAATTCCAGAAGTTCAGACCAAACCCTCACCAGAATGTTTGTTCAGTAGTGCCTTCCAAGCACTTTAAATAAAGAACCTAAAAATGTGATCACGATCAATAAATAAAGCACCAAATCTAGCATGCGCTTGTGTAGTCAGGCCTATATCTGCAGACAGAAGCGTCTGACACAAAGGAAATAAAGTGGGCCGCTTTAACTGAATACTCCTCCTCTCTCGTCCAAAACCGTGGGCTCTTATTTGGCAGGCAATCGTTTAGCGCTCCATTGAGATTGTCTAGTGTCAGTCTCCTCTATCCTCTACCAGCTCTTATTTATAGCCAATCCTGTTGCTGTTGATGTTTATGTTTCAAAGATTTCCAT
Organism: Tor tambroides; assembly: GCA_021397915.2. Taxonomy (NCBI): domain Eukaryota; kingdom Metazoa; phylum Chordata; class Actinopteri; order Cypriniformes; family Cyprinidae; genus Tor; species Tor tambroides. The sequence continues at coordinate 45,851 of JAFVLL020010319.1, forward strand.
CAGATTTGTCTGTAATTGGCTCATTTGCTTTTCGCAGTTGCCCACATTACCGTGTGCTCTCGCCTCGTCTGTTTTTCTCAACAGCTTTCGCAGAGGAAACGAGGAATTAACGTTAGTAGGAGGAAAGCTACAGCTCATCATGTTTTTCTTGAGTGTCTCTGGCTGGCGCGTAGAGATGCTCTGGTCTGATCCATCTTGCAGATTTGAGTCTTTCCTTCAAGTGGGATGTGAAAGATGTGATGGTCCAGGCAAGGAAGCAGAAGATAAGAAGAATCTTTCGCTTCTTTGCCAATCTGTAGTCTCAGTCTCATTTTCACATCTCTTCATTCTGTTGTTTCATAGCGTTTTCATCTAAAGCAAAAACAGTCATTTAATGTTAAAAAGCAAAGTGACACCAGCAGTCCATGTGGGAAATGCACTTAAAGATTTTTTTTTTTTTTTTTTTTTTTTTTTTCAATTTATGCCTTCACATGTTTGCGTTTTCTCTTTCCCCCTCTTTCTCTTGTGGAGTTTGCTCAGTAAGCACAGGTCTGCTTTGAATGAAATCTGATCTCTGTGATGCTTTAATAGATTCCCAGCATGTAGCAGTTCCACCTGAGAACTGACGCAGGCCTAAAACACAATGTTTCAGTCATTTCATTGTGTTTTCACTCTTTCCTTTTTTAATCTAGTTTTCTTTGCCAATTGATACAGTCAGCAGTGTTCTTGCTTATTTTTCAGTGAATTAAGCATCTGAAATATTTTTCAATATGTATAATGCAGGAGATTATGGCATGAATTTGAGGCCCGATGCAGGGAATCTGTGCCATTTTTTTTTAGGTGTGAGCACAAAGCGATTAGAAGAGAAACACATGATGAATGTGATAAAACAAGTCTTCTCCGTTTTCCATTACTCCTAATGGAGGGATAGAATATTCCTGGAGTGATTGATGAAGTCAAGCGCTTCTTTTTGTCAGTTCATTTTTTAAAGGTCTGTCTCTTGCTTGATGGGTAAATAAGGATCTCTGCGTGTTAAACGCTGGTTTTCCTCATGCCACATTGTTCCTAATATACCACATTTTTCCTTAAATGCGCCTGGTTTACATATGTTCTAGTGATGTCACGGCTGTCATGTTGGGATCGTCACATGCTGGCGCTCCTGCTGAGATGGCTTCCTGAAAACAGCCATAATCACATTCTGATGTTTCATCATCTAGGTTCAAATTTTAGATCGTATTAAACACATTTACATCTTTAGCTAGAGAGAGGAAATATCTGTTTTGTAAGAGAGAACTTACTGTCTTTACATTGCACCCTTTTTCTATGTTATACGTTCTCTAACGAGTAGTGTTAAAACCGTTAGCTGTGTTTTGTGTGCCACAGTGAAAATTAGAGGATGCTTTATTTTAGACTATTACAAGAATATATAGCATCAATGAAGGGTGCTTAACTTTCCAAAAATGTTGTATGTCCACATAAAAAAGTCAAAATAAAAATGATTTTGTTTTACATTTATTTTTATTTTTTTTTTTAACCTGTTACATAGGAACGTATTCACAGAATTTATTTTTCTTCCCTGAATTCTAGCAATAATAATAATAATAGCAAATACAAATTAAACATCAATAAAACACTAGTTTAAATGTTTTGCAGGATTAAATGTAACAGGGTTGCAAAATTTTAATCAGTAGGGGCTAGCTAATTTGAGACCACACTACATTAAATCTAAAGTTTGATTATTATTTTTTTTAGTTATTCATTTTTAAAGTATAAGCTTGCATCCTCTCTGTCTATTAATATATTTAAAAGTTGTCTATTAAAGATTTGTTAGCATTTGCAACACTGTAATTTTATTTTGTGCTAAACAAACAGAGTAGTGTTTCATTTTTTTAATGCAAATTATTTTAGTCTGTCGCTTTGGTCTTCTCTGTGTTAAATGTGCTAATAAATCATTTTGACTTTGACCCTGAACTCTCTTTGTCCCCTTTTTTTCTAGATTTGTTTTAAATGATAGATTTAGATTTACTGTAGGTATTGTTCCCTCTCTGTCTCTTCCAGGTCTTGCCTGCATCATGTGATCTGTTGCCGTCCAGTGTGTTAGTGTTCAAGCTGTTATCTCTGCCTGGAGATCACAGTCATGTGAGTTCTGTGGTGGGCTGGGGTGCATTTCCCATCTGCGACTGCTCCCTCCAACTCTTCAATGGCAAGTTCAAGACCCCTCTCTTGCGTGGCAATCCGAACCCTTCACTTAACCAGTTCTGCAGAACTGAGCGTCTGCTTTCCACTGACCTGGACAACTGGCTATGCAACCTCTACTTCCAGGTACATCTATAAAATGTACTGAAGGTTTACTTTTATGAAGACACGCGACAGTCTAATGATTCATACTATAAATAATAATAATAATAATAATAATAATAATTAATAACAGTTTTATTTACTTTATGTTGCAATTGCTTTAAGCTAATAAACCACTGTAGTTACCCTAACTGAACTCTGTAGAAAAGACAGTTCTGGGAGAATAGTGCCTGTTTTGTATATGTGATTGTGTGTGAGAGAGTGTAAATGGCTCTAGCAAGAAAATTGGAAATTGGAGCCAGGTTGTAAACAAACCACATCTTTACTAAACAGATCCAGATACATTTGAGGAGAAGCATTGATCCTGTTACTCAGCAGCTTAATGAAATTAAAAAGCAGAGCAAAGGGTTTTCTCAATCTTATGCATTCATATAATTAGAAAATATTGTGTGTAGTGAGTGTAACCAATTAATCCTTATGGAATCTGCACTCCACAAAAAGTCCATACAAATTTTACACATCCACAATCCCATGATTGTTAAAAAATATTTTGGCTACTTTGACAGTTTGACACATTTTACCATGTTTAAACTCAATCCAGATCAATCTGCAGATTTACCAGCCAAATTAGTGTAACAATTGCAAAAAAAACCAAACAAAAAAACAACTCCTATTCCATATGAGAATGAAGCAGTCTGTGATTTTATGTTAAAAATTATAGGTTTGTTTTGGAAGAGTCCTATGCAGACAGTAAAAGAAACAACAACAGTAAATTAAAAAAATAAATAAATAAATTGCAAGTAAGCATATTTGTGCAAAGGAGCCATAGCAAAGGAAATTAGCTTATTTAAGCTGTATTTAAAATGGAGGAGAAACGCTTCCCAGGTCTTTTTTTGTTGTTGTTGTTGTTGACGTCAAAGGCTGTGTCCAATCAAACTACATTAAATCTGGGTTCCTGAATTATCTGGGTCCTGAAGCAAATCCAGTCGAGAGCCACTGCTGTACAGCATCTATTTGCCAACACTGTCTCATAATGCCTTTCACAATCAGTCTTTGTCAATCAGCAGACATCCCTCTGTGCAGGTGAAGAGACTCCCGCGGGGCAGCACCGGGGTGCAGGAGCGAAGCTTCACCCTGCAGATCCCTTCTCACCCCCAGCTGAGCTCCAGCCAGGGGCTTCATCCCCATCCGGACACCTCCACCCGCTCTTCTGCTGCTCTGCCAGGTAGGACTTCTACACCCCCCCGAAAGGAAGAAATGCCAGCGAATGTCACGGCCCGCCACAAACTCCCACACAGAGGCAGAATGGCAGCTGCCAGTTAGAATTTGGTGGGGCATTCATGCAGAGAAAATTAACCTTCTTCGTTCAGACTAAAGCACATCCAATTTGTGCAGCACAATAGGTGCCATTTAGGCCAAAATTGTTTTCACTGTAAATGAAGCTCACTAACATAAGACGTTCAGCTTTACACATGATTGACATTTCTCACTGAATGCTATCATCATCATCACCATCATCATCATCATCATCATCATCCATTGTTGCGTTAGCAAATGGCACCTATTTCCTCTAATAAAAACTCTCAGCCAGAAGCCGGCTCACATTGTTGTGTCGAACCGTGAGCAGTCAACGTTAAGCAGGATGGGGTGATAGCGAGATCTCTAATAGGGCTCATTCGCTTGTGTGTGCCTCCATTAGCTTATTGATTTTTTTTTTCTAGTGCGTTCATTGTTTGCCAGTTGTTTGGGAAATAGCATACGAGTCTGGAACGGTACACATAGAGATTAAAGCTTTCAAAACACGTGGCATATGTTTGTGTGCTGAAATCTTCATAGTCACATTGAAACAAATGAACCAAGTCAGGCATTGTTTTCACGTTACGTCACTTGGGCCCTTTTGCTTGTGTTGTTGTCTGTGTAATGTCTTTAAATGATGCCATCTTTGTTGGCTTATTTTGTTTATAAATGATTTAGACAGCGTGTATATGCCTCAGTCTTTTGATGGTGTTTCAATACTTTGGTCATAAGCTCCCACATTTTCAAACAACTAACTTGAAGTATTAAACTTTTTCAGCCATGAATGATACCTCAAATTGTGTGACTTGAGGAGAGTCATGCAATTACTTTTATAAGCATTTAGACACACAAAGAGATCCCATTACACTGAAGTTGGTATCTGAACCACATTTAAAAATCTAGAGTCATCAAGACTTGAAGGTGGGCACTTTTTTGAGATGAACTCTCTTCAATGGCCTAGCAACCACACAGAATGCCTTGGCAATTACACAGGATCACTTAAAAACCACCAACAACTGCAAAGTAACCCACTGAAAACCACTCAGAATACTGAGTTAGTACGGAATTTAGGAATGTCCTGGCAACCACCTACAACACTTTGGAAACTGCATAGCAATGAGTTAAAAAAAAAAAAATGCTCAGAACACATTAGCAACAAACAAGAACTGGAAAACATTTACATGTATACATTTTAGCAGATTATTTTATCTATACTGATTACAGTGTATTTAAATTGTTTGATTTGTTACTTTTGTGTGTTCTCATTACCCAATCAGTTTACCTGCTAGCTACAACACCCTATCCACACAGAAATATGCTAGAAACCGCAATGCTCTGGCAACCTCCCACACCCTAGAATTACACTGGCACATTTTTTTACAGGCAAGCACCATTTCTTATTTTCTTAAGAAGAAGAAGAAAAAAAGTCAGTTAGATTTTATAAGCAGTTGTGTAATTTATGCTCTTAAATATCCAGCACTCCCACTGCATAAAGATTAGTTTGGACAGGAAAGAGGCAAATAAGCAGTTTCCTTTCACTCACGTCCATGTGTAGAGCAGTTTTTACTTCAATAAGTGTGCGTCTCCCAGGCACACCTTCCTGTCTCCGAGCGTTCCGTCCTCACATGGGTCACAGAACATCTTGACGCCAATGCAGTCTCATTTGGTATTGATCTAGCGCAAAGACCATTGTTCTTTTTTTTTTTTTTTTTTTGGCAGTACTCATCTTTATTTAACAGAGCAGAACCAGAAAAAAAGTTTCTGGGGTGCTCAGCTTTAAACATCACATAGGCTTTTTAATTACAAATGAGTTGTGACAGGTCTGCTGGGTAGCAACCTGTCCCATTTTAAGCGTGATGCTAGCTGACAGCTCGGCGCTGTTCTCAGAGCGCCGCAACATGTGGAAGAAATTGGTCTTTTACATTTCACAGCTTGTCACTTCCTCTCTGCCGTGAACTTTGACCTCCCACTGTGCTCCTAACACCCCACATGGGAAGTGTCCCCATGCTATGGCACTCTGGGAGAGTTGTGTTCTGCTTACTATACATGCCAAAAAAAGGGAGGAAGGAAAGAATAGGATGAAAAAGAAGCAGGTATCAGACAAACAGAGGAAAACTCAATCTGACTCGAATAAGTGATCAAAAGGTGTCCCTCACTGGACATCACAGCGTCAAACCGCTGAGCAGAGATGACGTTAGCATAAGGATCAGTTCAGGTTGCATTACCGCTACACACTCTTATGATATTCAGATGGAGGATTCCCATCAAGCGAGAGAGCGGGATTGGACTGACAACCTCACATTACTCTGAAATGAAAATCAAATTCAGTGAGGAAAAACTGCAAATAGAGAACATCCAACTTTGGCTCCACGGACTAAGGTTTTTTTTTTTTTTTTTTTTTTAACTATGGTAGATTTATCTGGCACCTTTATTGAGATGTGTTTTTTTTTTGGAGGGGGGTGCTAATATTGTTCTGTATAATTGAATTATATAATATTGTTTGATAGTTTTATGTTTAAAATTATTATTTGTTTTAGCTTGACTTTAGTAAGTACCTTCCCCAACATTTATTTTTAGATTTTTGTGTGTGTGTGTGTGTTCAGACATTTCTAATAATAATAACAATAGCAGTAATAATAATAATAACAACACACTATATAGCTATGTCTCAGTTCATTCCAGTCTTTTTCTTTCCAAAAATCAGCTGAGAATACAGGTACATTCCTTGTCATTCTTGGGTATTATTGTAATGCTCAGACATGTCAAATAGGAGCACTGACAGCTAATATTATTTTCCCTCATTTCTAGGTTCATTGCAACATATGACGTAGCTGCAGGCATTATGAGTTAACTGACCTTTCACATTAAGTGAACGATCCAGTTACACTAGGTCTGTTTGAATTCAAATGACTAATTAAATTAGACCTTTCTGCTTTGATCACCCTTAGTGGATCTGTAACTGCATGCAGTGGGGCTTTTGGAAGCTGCGTTTGATTGCATCCTGCCCCTTAAGTAAATGCATCGTAGTATACTCGGCCCTTCAGCGCAATGACAATTTACAAGATTTGCTCTTAGAGTGTTTCTGGAACACAGCCGTGCTCTTTTATATCGTTGCCCCTGAGGGGCCAGTCCCGGTCACAGCAGATAACCCTAATACAGGATCATACTCACTAAATCACACTGCATTTTTACCCCAATTAATTTACTACTGCTCGTCTTTAAATGGATGAATTAACCTTGCTTACATCAAACTCGGTTTTTAGTTGATGAGAAAACGTAGCCTCATGTGGTGAGTGTGATGGAGTCGGACAGACATTCCCAAAGGCTGCTTAGCTTATGTGAAGAAAAACAAACTGTTCTGAAGTGACAAGCCTTGCATAATGCAGATTTTTAAACATGATATCATTGTAAATGCACAGATACTTGCTAAGTTTCAAATATTTGAAAAAGCTCACGATTCCCACAGTCATGGAACAGTCAGGGAATGACTGTAAAATAATGCTTCTGTAAGTCTCTATAATGATTAAAGTATAATATAATGTCATGTGATATAAAATGCTCTATAATAATTAGAACTTTATTTTTAAATAAATGATATGATGATAATAAATTTATATTCTAAATTATTTAGTACATTATTTTAACTTATGTATAATTTGGTATTATATATATATATATATATATATATATATATATATGTGTGTATATATATAAATACACACACACACACACACACACTTTTGCTCAAAACATGTTCAATCGACCAAAAGTTGCTCCTTGTTAGAGCAATAATTTTTAAAAAGCTTATGTATTAAAAATGGTGTTGTTAATAATTTATTGAAAAATGTTCTCTACTTTTTCCCTTTGTTTTGATTATTCCTATTACATCGGATAATTATGAGAGTCATGGATTATGCTCATGGGTAATCAATAATTCACTGACCTTTGATTTTCGGCAACTCTGGAACTGACACCAGGGCAATTAGAAACCTAGGTGAGCGCACAGGTCCCCGTCGGTCACCCAACCCTTCAGGCCCGGTTCCTACTCTCTGTGCGTTCATGGTAAGCAGAGGATAACAAGCCTCTCTTGTTCACCCTGGGAGAACGTGGGTTGTGGCTGCAGCACTCCAAGTTCATGGACATAGCCTACAGCTGTCAACGCTGCGCTAATTCAGACCCGACACCATCTGAGCATCAGGCTGGAGGAAGGATAATTAAAGGCAAAGTTGCAAAGTTGTGTTGGCTGGCCCATTAAAACATGCATGATCGTGGCGCAAAGGCAGGCAGAGTGCTCTGCTGACAGGGATTACAGTCTCTGGACACAGAACAGAGGTGGAGAGCAGGCTTTTGCTCCACATCGCTGCAGGCCGCAGATTGGAACAGGCGAAAGCTTAGATAAAAATTCATGCACTGCACACGGCAGAGACAGGGGTCTTCGGTTTATGTAAGGCTAATGTCTTTATTACTGTGTCAGTATCTTTTTTAATTCTGATGATGCGTGTCGAAAGTATCATTGTTGAGAAAAAAAAAAATCCATTTGATGGCAAATTGTTGCATTCTTTTCTTGATATAAGTAATATTTCACCTGAAAACTGCATTGTTGTACGTTACTAAACTTTTACTAAACATGTCAGTCTTTGTATTAGTTACCTTTTTCCTTGGAGATGTAACACCATTTTTGAAGCTAATTAATGCATCGCTGCCATCCGGACTCTTTAATGAGCAACATGTTGGACAATATAATAATATAGTGCAGAAAGTTTAAACATTGAAAAGAAAATAGGCTATTAACTCCCCTGGTACGAAACTGGAACAAACTTTTGGAAGCAACCATGTGAAGAAATTATTACAAAACCATTATGAACCAAACACACCAATACTGAATGGCAGAGAGCCATTGGGGCCGGGTTTTGAATAAACCTTTTTTACATATAACTCCATATGGTTTCGTGGGTCATTAACTGTGTCTCTTCCAAGAGAAAACAAACTGACATATCTTCTGTAGAAGACAAATTTCCCCTCCAACACTTTTTGACTTTTTCAAGCTTCAGCAGTAGAAAATGTCTGTAATTTGTTTCCGTTGTCTATGGTATTTTTTTAAGGCTTGTCACTACAGTGCATCAGGGGTAAGCCATGCAACTGAACGTGATTATGCATTCATTATAATGAAATAACCACCCATATTTATGTTAAGATAGGGCAGATGTAATGCTTTCACCTGTAGGCATCTCAAATGTTTACTGGTATAACTTGTAATTAAAACCTACATCTGCGTTCAGATTAAATGTAATATCAGTTCAAAAACAGCACTGAGGACATACCAGCCCTGAACGCTCCTGCTATTAAAACCTATTTGAGTCTTCTGAAGCCATCCTGATACGTTGCCTATATTTAAAAGTTATTATTACTGATATATTTAATCCCGCAGCAAGAGAAAAATTATATCATCTGGGAAGTTTCCGTATTTATTATATAGATGTGACTGGCTGAGGCGAAGAGAAAAACGCAATGAAAAAAGTTTCTCATGGTAAAATTTTTACATGTATCAAGCTAAGGTTTACTTAATTGGAAGCTCCAGGCAATGCAGGAACCCTCTTTTTAAATTCTGTGAATGTTAATATGCTAAATAATGCAAAGCTCCTGCACTTCAAGCATGAGACACACATCTGGCAGCTTACCATTTAAATTACAGACGGAGAGCGAGAGAAAACACTTCAAAAGTAATTTTCCAAAGAAAGGAAGAATGGCAAAATGTATTACAACTAAATTTAATTTTTTTTCGATTTTTCATCATGTCTAATTGTGTGCATTAGAGCAATGAAAAAAAAGAGAGGTTGGGCTCAGAGATGTTGATGATGTGTGTGAGGGAGAGAAAGAACAGAATATATGTGAAGAGAAAGTTTCATCCCTTTTTCTTTAGCTGTACATTTCATTGTTGTTGAAAGTTTACAGGCATTAACCGTTCTCAGTTGTGCTTTATATGTATATTATATCATTTATATCATTTTGTTTTCACTTATTTAATTTATTTTAAAATATGCTGAAATTATGTAAATTTGCTTAATTTATTTTATTTTATTATGTTTCATTTTATTTTAGTTTTATTTTATTTTACCTTACGTTATAGGTGAACTATACCAAAGTTTCTGGTTTTGTGCTTCATCTGTGAAGTTGGAGATTATGCAATCCTCATTTAATTAATTAAACCATAAATCACTGATCATAAGTTATTTTCTGCCGTACAAGAACAAAGGTTCGTTTGTAATGTCATTGCAGGTAAGAGCCCCAGTGGAGCTGTGTCAGCCTCTGAGCCCAGCAACCAGACAAACTGCCCCATCGCTGAGAAAACCAAGGCCGAAATTCATAGCAAGGTAACTTGAATGAGGAAACATTCTGACCTTGAACATGGGCCCTCTCTCTCTCTCACTTCTCCTCAGAGGCACCATGCCCATTCAAACATTTGGAAGATTAAAAGCGTGCAAGCTTAAAAGAGTGGGGAAAAAGAAAATAGAAATAAAAAATATATTATTTTGTAATAATAAGTAGGTAAAAAGTGTTTGAATTATTACACATTCTAATGTACTATCATTCTATTTTTGGCATGGTATCCATAACGTGCAAAAAAAAAAAAAATCTGTGTGCGTGGAATCTCATGAAACTCATGACTTTTTTCATATGAACTAAAAAAAAAAAAAAAAAAAAAAACTTGCAAGTATACTATAGTATTTGTTTAATTGTAATTGGATTCACACACACATAGTTTTTATCTTAGGTAATCATGTGACATGTTTATTTCTTTAGTCATGTCTTATTTAGCCCAAGGCACCCAGTGAGCCAGGACCGCCACTGGTGCCCCCTTTACAAAAAAAAAAAAGGTGCATAACGCCGCTGCTGCTCCTCCCTTTTGCCTCCTTACTCCCCTTATTATCTGAGATTTGTCAAAATACATTTCACACTAACAGGTATTTTTCAGTCTTCAAAGCTAGTTTTGATGTGCTCGACAAGCCAAAACAGCTCAGATTCTGTGAAATCAGCAGTGCCAGCCCGGTGCTCTCTCTCTCTAACTGCTCTCAACACGCCTTTTCCTGCGCTCCACAGGACTTAAGTTAAATGAATCAAAGCTGCGTCGTTACCTGCCACACTTTGAAGTGGTAATTGCAAAATGACTTCTCTGTGCTGATCTGGTGCTGCTGTCTTTTGTGTGTTCTCTCATGCCACTTTTGTCTTTGTTGTTACTGTTGTCATGGGATGCCAGGAACATGCAAACTCACTGCTGTTTACATGCATCTGCAGATTAATCACAGGAATGGAATTGTGCACATTGTATTAGAAATTATCCTCATTATCTGTATTACATCACTATCCACAATTAAATCTGTTTGTTGAGATAAGTTGTAATGCAGACGTCATGGGTTTGATTTTCAGGGAAAGCTAATGGGTCGTCAGTGTTGATGTTGTTTTTCAGTTGTATACATGGCTAAAATTGTATTTTGATTTATTTTACAAAATGTATTATTAATGTATTGATATTTTGTGTCTTCAGGCCATGCTTCAACATACTTTTACCATTGTTATACTTCTCCCCTTTAAAGTAACTATTCTATGATATATAAATTACTTTGTCATATTGACTATATCATCCTTTCAAGTGAAATCTTCAAATCAATGTAAATTTGAAGGGGATGATCTTAAAATGAAAACTCTTGATACACAACTGATAATAAAAACAAAACAAAAACAAAACTTAAATTATTCAATTTGAAGAAAATATTGCTTAAATACTTTGGTCCCACTTTATGGTCCCCCTTAACTACTACTTACATTTAAATTAATCATTTAGTACAGTGCAATGATTGCGTACGTACATGTTTTTACATTGTACTTATATTTAAAAAAATACCTATATGTAATTACATCTGTAATTACATTGATAATTACACTGTTGACCCATCCCTTACACCTTAACCCACCCTTAAACCTACCCAGACCACCAAACTTGTCCCTAACCTTACCCATATCACACCTCGATAGCAGCAAAAGTGTTTTGCAATACAATATGACCACAATAAGTACATTGTACTTATATTTGATGTAAGTACATAGTAGTTAAGCCCACCTAATATAAAGTGTGACCAATACTTTTTCTGGAATATATTTACCATTTTATGGTATATTTATATTCCTGCCTGTCTTTGGCTTCTCCTTCAGCTATTGTTCACCAGTAGTCTGATGACATGAACAATGTCATACCTGCCTAAACCTGGAAGCCAGCCATAAAATTCAACATAAAGGCATATATTTCCTGTTTTTTTCTCCTTCTTCTTCTTTTTCTCTAGCTGTAATGTTCTTCTCTGTTGTGTTGTTCTTCTCTGTAGTTTGCTGTATGTGGTCCAATGTGTTTTTCATTTCTGGATTGGTGACAGTGATCTTTTATATGGGGGAACTCATTGACATGTAGATGCAGGCAGTATCTGTGCTGCAGCAGCGCGTCTGAGCCCACCCAAGGGCGTAGTGCATCAGACTGAATGCCAGACTAACAAACAATATCAGCACCCAGTGTTTCTCTCTGCTACAGCTCAAAATGACTTCTGAACTCTAATGGACTGAAATTATGACAGGACTGCTCTAGTACACTGCTGTATGCGGGGTCAGAATTGGACTCCCGTTTTTGCCTTGTTTTGATCTATCTACCCCTGTTCCTGAGTCAAATTTTCTTGGTGGTGTTGAATTTATTGTTGGTTTAAAAGGTTTGAATGTGGTTCATTATGAGGGGATGTCTGGCTAGCTCTATCTTTATTTATTATATTGCCAAACTACTGATAGGTTAGTACTTAATGTGTCTGGGGGAGACAAAAAAATTGGTCCAGCCCCGTGAAGTTAATCAACTACCCTGAAAGAGAACAAAACATAGAATATGAGTATAGGTATGAAATACATTGCACAAATCATGTAAACGATAAAGGCTATTTTCAATTCAAAAAGCAAAATAGGACAAAACAGCTGTATACGTTGCATCACTGGATTTAATTGTCTGTTATTTAAACATTAAATGCTTGTCTACTTACCTCTCTTAAAACTTAATTCTGAAGCTTCATGCTTCATGTTTGACCTTTGTACAGCTCTTCTTTTTTATTTGATTAGCCATCTGCCAATGTCAGACCTCTGGCAGACCACTGTAAAATTTAATAATAAAAAAAATGTCATCCTAATATTAAACTGAGCAGTCAGTATTTGGCCATGTCTTGAATATTGGGAGAGTCCTTTAAAAAAATGATAAATGATAATAATATTTGAAAACATGCACACATTCACTCTTATTCGTATGCTTAGTATGTCGGAAATGGAAAACGTTTCTAGTCACATTGAGTTATGAATTACTTGAATCTTATAGATGATAGCTAAATTACCATTTTTGAGAAAAATTTGATTAGTTTCCATCGCTGGATATTATCGTCTATCATTTTGTCAGTCATGTTGGTCTATCATAGAACAATTGTCAAATGTTAAATGCTTTGCTCTTACCTGTCTGTCATTCATTGATAAAACTGATACTGGAATTTGTGCTTTAATTTTGTGAACTGTAAACTCCGCCTACTTTGATTTGATTGGCCATCTCAGTCAGATTGCCATTGACAAGCATTGTTGACCCTTGAGGCAAGCCAGCCAACTTTTAAAACTTTTTTGTCATCCTAACAACAGACAGAGCACTACATAATGGAGTGCAGCAGAGCAATGCAAGAATTTAAAATATTTCTAATTATTGGGGGGAACAGTTTGGCCATTTCTAATTATTGTCCCCCTCACTGTATGTGGTGGTTACAGCTCTGGGCCCTGGTGCTGGAAGTTTCAGTAGAGAGTTTAATAACCTGCTGACTCAGTTTTAGGTTGAAATGTATTGAGTGGTGTTGATTTTATTGTTGATTTGAAAAGCTTGAATGTGGTTCATTACGAGAAGATATCTGGCTAATTCTGCAGATAACGATTCTGATTGGTGTTCACCATGACTGGAGTTTTAATGGATAACTGGGTCCAAAATGTCCATGGCTGACTCATTCTGTTAAAAGATTGGACTAGATTAAAACAATTATTTTAAATCACTGAATTTCCTTTTTATTGCGTATGACTCTTCTGTGCTTTAAGTGATTTCAGCCGTTTGGCTAACTTCTGCTATTTTTCTAATCCCAACCACATGTTCCTCAAAACACTCTTCAAAAGCATACAGTATGTGCAAAATGATTGACAGGCAGAGAGTTTCTGATTGGCTAGTTTCCCTGACTCACAGAAACACCTGACACCTATTTTGCTCATATTTGTCAAATAGTGGCAAGATTTTATGTGGTTAAAAAAGGGAAAAAAGCTACAAGCAGCTTTCATATTGTCATCCTCAGGTTTCCAACAGACCTCGAAAGGGGTTCTGTGGCAGAATATGTTGTATATGTTGATACAGTAATACAGTATATAAATGTTTTACAGAATAAAAACTCTGTTTGTTGCCAGTTCATATTTCACATTTATTCTTTGAATATATTGCTTTGATTTCATTGCATGCAGTAATTCTTGTGACTGTAGGGCAGCCCTTCATAAATGACATATAAATGATATGAACTGTCTTCCAAAGTCTACTCAGCACCCAAAAAGCTCTGTTCAACAACCTAGAGAGCTACCTACATTTTAAGTCAAATGGAACTTAATAAAGGACATAAATTTGGAAAAGTGTACACTTTACCATGGGAGACTCAACTCAAGTGAATAATTTTGTTGTTAACATGTTGCCAATACCATATATATACATACATACATACATACATAGTTATCAATACCATACTCTAATAATCAAAAAATACACAAATAAAATAAAACACATAAGTATTGATTAAAATAGACTGTTTAATTGTACTGAACTGTTTTTGCTGATACTTTTCATCATTGAATGAAGTACTGTTTATAATCATCTTTTGCAAGAAATGGGCAAATTAATAAATCTGGAGACTGCATTAATATGATGCCTCTCTTTTGGAATATCCTTTGATTTGGAAACACACTTCTGGTGCTTTTTTATGAAGATTCTTGACTCATAATGATTTTATAGAGTTGAATTTAGTAGTTTGAGTATGCCAGGTGTGTTTTAAACATAGCATTTCTTGTTTTTTTCTAATTTTTTTATGACTGCCTTTCTTTTCATTTCATCCCATCTCTGTCTTTCCGACAACTTTGATTAGATGTTGTCTGTAATGTGAATGTCATTCGTTTCCTGTACTGGTTGCTTTGTGTGTGTGTGTGTTTGAGAGATGATGTCAGGGTGAAGTGTGCTGCTGTCATTGTATTCCCAAGATAAATCACTGCAACTGTTTCCTGCTATGATTACAAACGACATGCACATGTGTCTCTCCGATCAGAGCGGCAGGCAGAAGAAGATAATCGAGAGAAACAGTGAGGCGCTCAAACCTCTCCCTAAAGATCAGCAAGACCAGTTCACCTTCTCTGTGAGGTAAGTGTCATTTCTTAAGGCCAGTTTCATGTCTATGGGTATATATGGTTATGTTCAGAATGAATACAAGCATACTTTCTGCATCTTGTTACAGTGAAAAGTATCACGTTTTGGGTAATGTAATAGGTCATTGGCGAATTTTGTGGATGAACATAATTTGTGTACACTAACCACAGTATACAGCAAAGTATGCTATTCTGAATGCTGTGTGGCAGTTTGTGGATAAACATTAAAGGCCTTCATATAACACACACACACACACACACACACACAACCCCAATCTTTTGAATGTCATCTTTTATACTAAGATTATATATAAATCACACCACCTAATTTTCTAATATTTTTTGAAAATTGTTATTGTTGAGTTGTGACCCTATAATACTGCAGCTTTTTCTCAGTGCATATATTAACATACATCAACTTGCGTGATTTATTTGAGGCTGAATATGAATGTCGCTGTCCGCAATACGAATGTCGCTTTATTGTCAGATTCAATGTGTGTTTTTACTGAAGGGATCAAGGTAACGTTAACATCAGCAACACATAAAACCTTGCGCTGTGGATAATTGTTTTTTCTCTAGTGATGCAAAGTGCACAAGCAGGCCTACGAATGAGTGTTTTCTGCGTTTTATTGTGGCTTACAGCATTTGATATTAATGAGAAAACAGGAGTGAAAACACACCGACACAAACAGCAGCACCGAACAAATCTTATAAACGGCCTCGTCAAATTGCATTTCACAAAACACTTACCTAAATTTCACTGCACGTGCCTGCGATGAAAGCCGCTCGCCTAAATCCACAGAGGGAAAAAATTGAGGTGTGTGTTTTTATTTTGATTTCGCCCAAATTATTGCCAACACTGTATATTTCTCTGAGAAGAAAGAAAGAGCGACTCATTTTATAGGATTTAGAGCTGCCTACCTCTGCTCATTTCTGAAAATTGGTAATTTGTTGCCGCTGGACTAGTATTAAACAAGATCAGAAGCTGTGCTGCTGTAAGTATGAGAGGAAATCAAATGAAACTCAGGCCACACATCAGAGAAGAGAGGGCTGGAGCACAACTGCTAACCCAAAGCAGGATAAAGGACTTCAAAACGTAAAGCCAAACATCGACGGGCAGAGTTTAGCCCCACTGCCTTTCATGTAAGCCATCTGAAATACAATTCAATTGACTGTTTCTTTGTTTGTTAATATTGTTTTGAAATGCAAATCACATTTTTATAAAATTCTCATGGCTCTCACACAACCAATCCTGCGGAGATCATACTGACTTTAGAGAAAAGTCTTTGATTCATTTCTCTGGATGCAAACTCAGTTACGCCATCATTAGGGTGTATTATTAGTGTAATGTGTGTATGTGTGTACATGGGTGGTTCTTCAATGAAGTGAACTTTTCTGTCCCCCAGGATGATTTTAAATATATGCACAAATAATGTGTATTAGATTTTATGACTTTTGGTTTTAAAAAATAAATGCTTTAAATAGTGCAATTAGAATTGAGGTTTTTAACTGCTTTAAGCTTTTTATTCTCTCTAACAGCTTCTTTTTTATAAGGTTAAATTTTCTATAATTTCTCAATTTTTGCCTTGTCCAAGACTGCCCAGATTTTCATTCTACAGTAAAGTATTAAAAAAAAAAAATTTGCTTTACTTAACACATCTTGTTTTAAATTTATCTGGTATTTATGTGCAGTTTTCATAACAAAGAATCACTTTTCCCAATACTGCTGTCATTTTGAAGAAGAATCTACCAGAACGTTGATCAAGCCCATCTTTTCTTCCCAGGACATGCTATAAATGTTTGAACATGAACATTTTGCATGATTAGTCAAAACTGAATTTGAAGAATTATCTCAGTTTACTTGAACGTGACAGATCGGACATCACCTCCCTCTCTCACGTGATACTACGCTGTCTTCATGCACGGTTTGATGTGATATGTGAATGAGTGAGGCATATTACTGCCATCTAGAGAATCAGCAGAGACTCTGATGTTGCATTTGATTTTTTTTTTCTGCTGTGAAATGCGTGCGGCTCAGGCAGAGGTGTTGACAGTTCACAGCCAAGAGTTTATTGATAACTGCTGTCCCATTTGTTTGCATGGAAAATCTGTATGAGTTGGTACTCAGCCCACTTGTATGACCTCTGAAAGTACACTGTGTGCCGACTAAACAAACTTCAAACAAACAGGGCTGGGCCTGCTGTATTACTAAGTAAACTGTACATTATGAAACCTTAGTTTTATTATATATGTAAAGTATTACTTGAGTAGCTTGTTGGTTAATATATTTAACACACTGGCAGAGACTTGCCCTGGAGGGTAATGCATGTGTAGTGTCTGTTGTGCAGTGGCGCTTGTAGATTCTTGAAATGTTACAAATTGTGCATGTGTATGAATACTTTAAAAAAATAAAATTGTAATTAAAGAAAAACAAAAAGGAAAGAATGAAGAAGGTCAGGTGTCCACAAAGGGCATTCCTTCAGTACTATTTAAAAAGGATCCCAGGATGCATCTCATGATGTAATTTAATAAAACCGCTAGAGTTTGCTATGATAGTCTATTTTAAGAATCTACAATATAAGATTTGTAATATTGATTTTTTTTCTATTTATACATTGTTCCCCAACCTCCATTTTCATTTTACTATTAATGAAAAATGTGGATGCTTATACACACCTGTAAATGGGAGGAAGCAGAAGATTAAATTTGTAAACCAGATTAGAAACATCACAAGTTGAATTTGATAAGTGCATTAAATTCATAGCAGTCATATCACATATATGGCATTTATAAATACACTTTATTCAAATAAAAATAAAGAAGCTCTTCAGCTCTGTATAAGCTTCCAGTGTAGACAGTGTTGTTTATTTTTAATGGGAACTTTTTTGGGGGGATCCACAGTATAACGCTCACATGATGTAGAAACAGTGTAAAAGTCAAAAGCGCCTCAGACAAAAACACAGCTCAGACAAAAACACGTGTCTCAAGGCTTGTGGTATTCAGTGAACTGGGAGCAAGGGATGCTGGGTATCGCTCAGAGAGCTGTTTATCTGAATGGGCAGAGCTGCTCTTGTTCTTTCTCTTTGAGTTCTATTATCCTCCTCTCATTTGATCCTCTCCCAGATTTACATATCAAACACCTTTGCCAGAGTAATAACCTTAAACCATACATTACAATTTCAAAGAACAAACAAAATGCAGCAAAGAGCAAATATTGATAAGTGTGCACTCATTTCAAAATGAGAAAGTATGACAAAAAGTGTTTGAAGACCTTCCACATTATTTGATCTGGTAGTTTGTTTGTCGTCTTTTTTTTTTTTTTTTTTTTTTTTTTCCTTCCAGATACAGAAGAGAAAATTAAATGGCAAACGCTAGTTGGACGCTAACCAAGAAAATATGCGCATATGGTGTCTGGCTAAAATCCAAGGTATAGTCACATTTTTCCAACACACACAATCCCAAAATGCATCCTGTAAAAATGGTGGACAAAGTTGAGAGAAATGTTGATTATAAATGCACTTGTTTTACATTCAGTACTATAAAGTTCAGTCTCTTTAAACATGATTTTTTTTCTTTTTCTTTGCATTGTTTTTATACTTATTACTGGTTATTAGCTTAGCAACATGCAGACATCATGTTGCTACCTATGTCGATCATATCAAATCGGTCACTTGTGATGATTCTTGTTGGTAGGGATGCTGCTTTAGAAGAGATCTGAATACAGCGAGGCAGCTATTGTTAATGACTTATTTATTCTGTGACAGAAGTTTCTGTCTTGTTTTTTCCTTTGAATATTTCCTTTGAATGTTGCCTTGAGATATAGTTTTGCAGTTTCTCTGCAGATAATTCTTGTCAAAGATTCCTGTCTCAGTTAGTGGGACAGTGAATATTTTTATCTGCGTGTGTGTGTTCAACTTTGCAGTCATTTCCACTGCATGCAAGTGTTTGTTCATTAATTACTCTGCATATTTATGTTGCACCAATGTCATCCTGTCAACTAAATATTTTCCCTCTTATCTCGTTTTGGGGAAACCTGTTTTAATCAAACTCAGTCTCACACAACAATTATATCTAATTAGCCCAATTATCAAGACTCTAATTACACTGAAATATACCCCCCAAATCTCATATCAATTATATCTGTGACTTTTCCTGTCCTAAAAAGAGAAAGATGAGGGGTCTGTGTTTCCTCCTGAGGTTGAGCAATGCTTCCAAAATCTGTACAATCATTCCCATCTCCTTTCACAAAACTCCTTTCCATCCTTTCACAATGGAACTCTTTTTTTTTTCTTTTTTTTTCTGTCTCTTTACCTTGTTTGTAAGTTGTGTGGTTTCTCTCATTGGCTACATACACACTGCAGCTGAATATGGCTGTTATTTTCTATTAAACCATTTGACTAGAGAAACTTTCTTTCTTGTGTTCTCTTCTGAAAAAAAAAGGTACACTTTAGCATACTTTTAAAAAGTACTTATTACGAAAAAAATAAACTTTAAACTTTTAAATAATATACTTGTGTGCAAACTGAATTAATTTGTTTGTTAACTGCAAATAAATTAAAATGTTTTGCAGTTTAAATTATATGCAGTTAGCTGACCTTTTTTTTTAGTCATAATTACTTCTATTGTCTTTGAAATATGGTAAAAGTGTACTGCCGAATGTATTGACAACTATTTATGGTAAACTAAGATATACTTTATTGTATACATTTTATATGTAATTACACATTTGTAGGGATGAAGTTGCAATTAAGTACTTTAAATGTAATGTTGAATAACACTACAAGATTATAATCAAGCACTTTACATGTGATTTAGTCAACGCATCAACATACCGGTAATACTTGTTATTTGTAAGTAAAAGATTATTAAAAAAAAATGTATTTTCAAGTAAAAGTTTGAATTAGAAATTTTTACCAAATGCACTTTTCAAAAGAAACATAGTCACAAGTGTACTTTCACTTAATTCAATGGTTTGATGGTTCGATGGTTTCACAAATATCAACCCAAAGTAATTTTTGTTATGCTAATTGTAGATCTCAGTAATTATCTTACGGCGCTCTTTGTTGTGAGTGCCGAGGTAGCCATGTGCGAGCAGAGCATGCCCGAAGTTTCACATCCCACGTTCCTCGGTCTTCGAGTCACAGGTCAATCAATTCTGATGTAATACTGTGGGTAGTTTTGTCTGGAGGTGTGTAGAGTCACCTCAGGGGCTGATGGGCCCTTTCCTGTGCTAGGAGGCTCCTGGGAACCATCAAAACACCACACACACATACATATATATATATATATATATATATATATATACGCTACTTCATGACCAGGTTTGTATAGATGCCCTCTGACTTTGTGAAAATCAGAACTGTCAAATCTGACGAGCTGTTGGCCTGAGAGCGGCTGACCGGTCGTGATATGGTGGGCGGCTGAATCGTGGTGTGTTTGTGTTGTGTATTTTCCCATAGCCCTAGTTTCAAGTGCACTTGAATGAGGTGTCCATCTGAATAGAAGGCCATGAACTGAATAGTCAGTGTTAAACTTCCAACAACATGTTCTGGAAGTCTCAGGAGATTGCTGCACTAATAAACAACTAGACAACCCAGATTAATATATAATTGTTTTCCCAAAAAATTGTAGCCAAAAATAAACAGATGTATCTGAATCACGTTTGCACAGCAGAACATTCAAAAAGAGGGACATTTTAGTGAATATGTATTTAGTGCCAGCAAAAACATGCTGTACAGTTTTAAAGTAGTATTTGTTGCCTGTCTAAATAAATGAATATATCTGGCCCTATGAATCAGTTAGCTGACAGAAGATTTTATCACAGTTTGAATTACCCATGATGCAAAGTGTGATAGAGCTGTCAGTTCCGTGAGAGCCCAGTTTAGGTGGTACAGTCCTTTAGTTTCTCATAGTCAGGTTTGCAAATTTAAACATTTATACTTGAATGACTAATGATTGACTAATGTGGACTTAATGTGGAAGTTTCTCTTAGCTGATGCTTGATTTTTATCTATAATTAGGCTATTTATTATTAGGATTTGTTTTCCCAGTGATAGTCTGAGTTATTTACATGACCAGCTTTATTTAGATGTGTGTATGTAACAAATTATAATGTCTTTTAATTTCTCTTTAGTTAAAGAAATATAAAACTAGAAATTGTACAACCTCAAGAATCTGACAACATTCTGTAGGTATGAAGGTTTTAATTACATACATTCTAAAAATAATGAATTCATTAAATTAATAATATAATTATAATAATAAATTATAACTTTGTTTCAGTAAAGTGTCAGAATACCTCTTAAATTTTGAATAGTAATGTATTGTTTTATCATTTCAGACCTAATAAAGCTTTTTAATGAAATGTTTAGCCTGGAATGTGTGCTGTATTCCTTTAAAATAAATGACACTTGTTTTGATATTTTAGCATTGTCTAATTTTGTGGCCAGTATATGTGAAATGAGCTTGGTTCTGAAATTGTTCATGTTTTCTGATGTTCTTGTGGGCCACACTGGGTTTGGATTTGGTAGTATGGAGCAGGATTTGCAGCGACAGCAGTCTGTACAGATTTATTCAGTGAATAGTGGGTCAAAACCTGCAGCTTTTTTTTTTTTTGGTGGCATTCTGACGTCCCTATGAATGTCCTTCCTGTCCTGTCTTATGCATCTGTGTTGAGGCTTCTGTTGGGTGACTGCTTTCGGGTGCAAGGGCACATGGTTCTATGTTTGAATAAGAGACCATTTATTTTCAAAGTGTTGAGTGGAGGTTTCTTTGAGTGGCTTTAGTTAACAGATTAGCATGACAGTTTAAAATGAATGAATAAGTGTTTGCATTGTATAAACACTGTGTGACTGGATATAATAAAGAAATGTAGCACATTTTTGGAGAATGTTGAATTCAAAATAGCATCCTAAATAAAGCATATAGACCAATTTCGTGTAGACGTCACAGTTACGTCGCTCGCAGCTGCATGCGCATTGTGGTGGCAGAAACACATGGTAACAAGCAGAGTGAAACAGGAAAAATCCACGGAATAAGAGATAAAATGTACTGTTGTGCCTTTGGATGTCAGAATCGGAATGCAAATCATTTTTATAGAATACTGTCATCAAAAACGGCATTTGAAGCTAAACGCAGACGTTTAAATGGACGGACTAATGAATGAAACCTGCTATGATTACTCTACTTTTAAAGCATAAATTTGATTTAAACAATTGGTCTACATAATATTCACATATGCAGTTCATAGGGAACATATTATATTTGCCCTACAGTTACAGCATGAAATACTATTTAAACCTATAACATTTTACATTTAACGTTACCTATTTTGTCTCACAATTCTTTTTTGAGACTTTTTTTTCTCGCAAATGCAACTTTATATCTTTATAACTTGATTTAACTCAACAATAGCGAGTTTGTCCATTCTGAGGGGGAAAAAAGCCAGTAGTGTGGGATATAAACTCAAAAGAGAGAATGACGAGTTGATTTTTCTTATCAGAATTGTGAGATATAATCTCGGAGTTGCGAGAATAAAGTCAGAATTTTGAAATATAAACTCAGATTTACCTTTTTTATTCCATGGTTTCCATAGACCGCCACTTGAAAACTGTCTTCTTTTTTTTTTATAAAGATAATCCACATATGTACACACCACATAATTTTTTATTTATTTTTTTTTGGTTGTGGGGTCTTAGGTGGAGTTTATAGCCTAGTTGCATGAAGCCACTGTTGCAAAATAGACACATTTCAGTTTTAAGAACTGAAATTTTCTGGTTCTGGGCAGTCTTTAGTTTGTTTATTTGGATGTTCAAGATCCCATTAATTGATGACTCATGTCCTGCTAAAATCCACCATTGCAGCACTAGGAAGCACTGAACTTATGCCATGAAAGTAAGAAACATTGTGCCCAGGTTCTGCTGAATAACCTGCTCATAATCGCTCTCAGTGGATCCCAGGTGCATTCACAGACTTCATGTTTCCACTGTGTTTATTAGACTCAGTGGGTCTGGGCATTACCATGTGAGATTCCCTACCGACAGACGCAACCGGCCTATAAACACACACGTTGCGCTGGCTTGAACTCGGCTTCCTTGCGTACATGGGGTGGGGAAGTGTGTTTGGACCTAAGAGCCAGAACACTGGAGGGGTGAATCAGTGTGTGAAACATTCACATACTCCATGTTTCAGTTTTTATAGAGACTCGAGCACTTTTCTCATATGTAGGAACTTCACTGCATTAAAAAAAGGAGCGGTTAGCTATTAGTCAAACGAGATCCGCTAATTAAGTGGAACACTTTTTTTTTTTCCTGCTTTCGATTAGGTTAAAGTACCCCAGCGCCCATCTCCCCTCTGCTCTCAGCTGCAAATAATTCTGATAATTTGGCAGTGGCAAAATTCCTATTCTAATTATGAGCCGTATTCTAATTCTGCGGCAGTAATTCTTTTTTACTACACCCCGAATCTCCTCTTGCTGCCTTTTTCTCAATGAAACACATTTATGTGCATCTCGCCCTGCCAGAAATGGGGAAATGGGCTTTCTTATAAAAGCTTGAGATGTGAAGATAATTATGGAAAAACAAGGCAAGATATGAGTCTGCATTGTATTGTAAAATATTTGTGGAAAACAGGATGCAAGCGGCCAAAGAGAATGATATCCAAATTGTGCTGAAATGATCTGTGGCTTTGTGGGAAAAGAGAGTGTTGCTTTTAACAGCATCTGGGGACTGTTGGTTTAAACAGCACAATGATTATTGATTATTAGGCTATTTATTATGTGCTGGGGGGATTTTAAGATTTAAATTCGGTTACATCACATCCAGTTGTTGACACACTAAATCATCAAGTTACAGTGAATCTTACTGATGCCCAGGCTGATGTGACCAAATTATTACGGCATGCATTATTTTGCTTGCTGTTTCAGCAGTCCATGTTTATCAGTAGCTGATTGTTGTGGCATACTTATCTCAAACAGCCTTCATTTGTGATTGTGCACTCGGTTTCAAAGGTACATGTAGTTCTGTATGAAAATGTGTAGCCATGTGAGATTTTGTTGTTCGTATAGAGATACGAAGATATATGAGTGTTCTTATTACATGTCTGCAGTGCTGTTCTCTTCTCTATGATAACTCCTAACGTTCAGAATAAAGGCCTGCTGTCTTTCTGCATTTCTGCATTGTTTTAGATCATCTGACATCAAAGCTGCACTCCTCACTGTAAAGTGAACGTTATCCGCTTGCCATCAGTTGTGTTAAACTCAACCCTGTGGAAAAAGTTATTAAGATATACACTTTGACTATACCAAATCTTACATTATGCTATCAATCACCACGCACAGCTATTTTCTACCTATCACACATACAGACACAAACACTCCGCTGACACTAAGTTCAGCTGGGGTGAAATAAAGAGTCTCTGTTGGGCATTTCTGTATTAATGCTTTAGAATACTCATTCAGAGCGATTTCAGGACAGATCTTTACACAAATATTAAATAAAAAAGAATCAGCTCTGTGCTGTCATGCTAGCAGGTTTTTTTAAATTATATTTTATAACAGTTTTATTATTATTATTACTGGGATTTCAAACAAAATATTACAAATAATTATAATAAAATTAAGGATCACATTATGAAAAAGGTAATACATTATACATTAATGATATATATATATATATATATATGTATTAATATATATTGTAATTCATTTTAAGATTGCTTTATCTGTGAAGGATACATGTAATGATGCCGCATATCTTATAAACTCAGCATATGGTTCTTTCTTTTTTTATAAAATCACCTCTGGTTTCATTTTACTCCTTCTTTAACACTTTATGTGACTCTGTGTGTTCACTGATGGAGGGGGTAGAAAGTGGCTCTGGCACATTTACAAAACAATGTCTTTAGTCCAAATCAGAAAAAAAGTGACAGCAAATAACTTAATTCTGCAAATAAAGAAGACGTCCAGCTTTTAAGTGACTCCAGATTTTGAATCTGTAACTGAAGGCACAGATAGATCCCAGGGTTGCTGTGCTTTGCCTTACAGGCATCAGGCCATAAATCAATCCCACCCTACTGCCCGTCCATCCTGCCAACACACGTAATGACCTGCTCCTCTGTACGCCACACTTAACACTGCTCTTATCTTAAAGTTTTTTTCAACTGCTTAAACACATTTTCAAAACTTTTCCTCTTTTTTTTTTTCAAAACTTTACACACAAATCCAAGAATTGCACGCATAAAAGGTCAAATGTCACATCTCTTGCAAAATGAAGCACTGCTTTCAAAATATCACAAACACATCTCAAAAGAAATCATTTGTCTTATGTTGAAAACTCATTTGCCATATAATATTTTTGGATATAATATAATATTTTGGATATAAGCTCCTATGTACATTTCTGACATGTTGAAAAATTCACTGTAAACATGACAGCAAAATTGAAACCAAACTTGTTTTTGTT
Organism: Tor tambroides; assembly: GCA_021397915.2. Lineage (NCBI taxonomy): Eukaryota > Metazoa > Chordata > Actinopteri > Cypriniformes > Cyprinidae > Tor > Tor tambroides. Next base: position 71,377 of record JAFVLL020010319.1, read on the forward strand.
TTTTGTTTTTTTATACTGTAAGCATTTGTGGTTGTGAATAAAGTGTTACACAGTACGAAAGAAAAGAAATACATCAACCATGTGTAGATGTGTATTTATAGGCCTATTCTAAAGCCATGATTGGTTGGTGTTAAGTAAGCAATGAGTGTTTGCACATGTGAGGAGTTAGTGTGAGGTTTGATTGGTTGTGTTTGAAAAAGGAGATCAAGATACTTCCAGTTAGATTTTTGTGTGTTGCAGTACATAGAGAATTTTGTGTTGTGTTTTGCAAAAAGTCAAAGGCCGAGAATTAGTGTATGGTTTTGCAGATTTAGTGTGTGGTTCTGGTGTTTGAGTGTCAGGTTTCAGAAATTGTGTGACAAGTAAAGATTTTGTGTGTAAGCAGTTGAAAAAAAACCATAACAATTTGTAAATAATTTTGTCTGTTGTTCTTTGTGGTTTTCAGTGTGTGTGTGTGTGTAATCTGGTCTATAGATGTCACTTGAGTTTCTCCTTCAGGGTGTGTGTGGGTGTGGGGGTGTGTGTGTGTGTGTGTGTGTGTGTGTGTGTGTGTGTGTGTGTGTGTGTGTGTACTTGTTTATGTTACTTTAAAAAAATAAAATAAAATAAATAAATAAATAAATTTTTGACATTGTGGGGACCGGCCTGCGGTCCCCACGAGGGAAAAAATATATTAAAAATAGTAAATGAAGTTTATCTGAAAGTGTAACAATGCAAACAGGTTTTCTGTAAGGGGTAGGTTTAGGGTTAGGGGATAAAAAAACTATTGTTTGGTCAGTATAAAAGTAATAGAAGTCTATGGAAACTCCCCACAATTCACGTGTGTGTGTGTGTGTGTGTGTGTGTGTGCGTGCATGTGCGTTTTCTCCCCACATATTTTATCATTAAAAATCCTTCTTATTTGACTGCTTACAAATGAAAATTGCACATCTCAACCAGTCATAATTTGTGATAACACTCAGGTCCATAATACAAACATTGAGGCATGAGTTACAAGCCAAAGTGTAATTAGAGATTTGTTCTAATCACAAACCCTGACTGCCAACAATAGTACAAATTTTAAAAGTAACACCACAGATTAATGTAACACATTACCTTCTTCTTTTTTGCTTCACATTTCAAGTACATGCTCTCATGTCACACTTTCTTTAAAACAAACCTCAAGAGATGGAGCTATGGCAATAAAAATCAGTTTTGTGGCAATAACAGATTTCACATTGCATTAGACATTCTCTCTAGAAAAGCCAGTCTGCGCAGGCGGCTAAAAATACATCTGTTCATATATCATTGATACGTTCATTAGAGAGGGGATGCAAGTCAGGATTTATTTGCCGCGGTGGCGTAATGCGGCTTGACAGGGATGTGTCCCTAACACATTAACTCTGTCTAGTGTGTTGTGAATATACAGAAAGGCGTTTGGGTGTAGTGTGGATCTTTTAGTGATGTAGATGTTATATTTCATATTTCAGCAAGTTGTGATTGCTTCAATGTTGCACTGAAACTTTGTATTACTAGCACTTCTCATGTTTATTGCATCCTTAAGATGAATTGCTTGTTATATTCCTTATTCGCAAGTTGCATTGGACAAAAAAAAAAAGAAGAAATGTAAATGTAGAAATATTTCAATCAAAAGCTGTTATTTTAAACTTTCTCTTCATCAAAGAATCATGAAAAAAAAAAAAAAAGCAACACGTTTTCCACAAATATTCCATGAAAAAATAGTATGTTGAGCACCAAATCATCATATTAGAATGATTTCTGAATGATAATGTGACCTGAAGACTGGAGTAATGTCTGCAGAAAATTCAGCTTTGCTGAATAATTTGCAGTTTAAAATCTATTAAAAGAGACAACAGTGATTTCAAACTGTATTGTTTTAAAATATTACACTTTTTGCATGTGTTCATATTGTATATATGGTCAAAATTGTGAAAATGAAAATGACCTTAAAATATATACAAATTATTAATTTTTTTTTCTTCTTTCAGAAATGCATCATTACCACTACACATTGTCCATATCACAACTAACAAAAAATAGCCAAGGGTTAATGAACTAACTACAGACCTGTATTATGTGATAATTTTGTCCCCAAAACCCCATGAACACTCAGTTCAGTTCATGTTTATTAGTATAGCGCTTTTAACAATACATGTTGTTTCAAAGCAGCTTTACAGAAAATATATGTTTCTTACAATCTAAGTTTAATTTTAAGCTTTTGGTCTTAAATTTCATCAATTGTGTAATAGTCATTGTATGGTGACCAAATATGATAATGAAGTGATTATAGATAGTATATATTTTATTAATAACAATCACACTCTTTCAGTCAGATGTATTAAATTAAAAAGAAATAATTTAGTTTTTCAAATTCATTTATCTAAATTTGTCCACATTAACTATTAAATGGGAAAAACTCTATTTATGCATTTATTTTATTTATTTATTTTTGCACTGCTTACAGAATCACCCGTATGTGTGCCGTCCCCAGATCTCAGCACCACAATCAGCACAGGACTGCGGCTGTGTGCTGTGGGACGCGCGAGAGAACACGTCTGGCAGTGCGTCTCCTCCCGTCATTGCTCGGTTTGTCCTGCCATCCACGTCTTCATCTGTCTCAGTTCAGTCTGACCATTCTCCTGTTCGCCGTAATGTGGTTTCCCCGTCTGTACCTTCACTACTGCAGCCAGTGGCTCTTTCTGCAGGCTCAACACATCCCCATCAACAGGTGAGACATACGTGACCCTCCGCACAGAACAATCATTCGCAAACACACAGTGTCAAGCTCATCATTATTCCAAACACACAAATACATGTAGAAATATTCCAGGAGACAATATGCTGACCTTTACAAATGTCTACTTACAATAATTCACTGGAAACGCACACTCATACGCACAAATATGCATGCAGGTGATTCATGCGCTGTTGTCGTGTGTCATGTGTGTGCATTTATATGCATGCAAACGAATGCACACACATGCACAGTCTTTTACAAGACTTGTCTAAACTTTAACTACCTCATGAGGGGAAAGTCAGTTGATTTTAACATGTGGGGGTACGGGCCTTTAAGTGTGCATTATTTGGAAAGAATTTATCTTCTCTTATTGTGTGGACAGCGTTTCATCATAAACCCTGTGTGATACCGCAGCGTGGTTCTATTTTGCATGTGTTGTTAATTTAATTTATCATCCAGGAGTCATTCAGTGAATATTCTTACGCACCAAGTTATGTTGTTGCCAAACAAATCCGATCATTAAATCGCAGAAAACGACTGACAGAAGATAAGAGGAATGCAGAGAAGGACAGATGAGGGAGAAACAAGTGGAAAACAGAGCTGGGGTCATAGGCTCATGACATGTTCCACATGTCTGTCCATTTGTCCGCTGCAAGCGTTTCTCTACAGGGCTGGTGACCACAGTAGCGGTCAGAGATCAGCTGCAAACTGACAGCACACACACACACACACACTCGCACGCCCCGCAGTCATTAGCGTCTCTCTCTCACTCTACCCCACGCACATTTCATTACCCCCAGCATTCTCACAAATACCACCCCCCTCCACTCCTACACACACAAACACACTCCAAAATCAGCACACAACCTCACAGTGCCAAATGAGTCCCACCCGTCTACACAACAACATGTGTTCTGTGGATTTTATTGCACCACAAGCATGTGGAAAAACTCTTCATTACCAACACAGGTCCTGTTGTAAACGTTGGAGTGAGTTGTGTTAGGTGGCTAGATCTGTTGACGTAATTTACAGCATCCTGAAAAAGTAGAAAAAGTGTGTATCATATTGGAATACAATTAGAGATCTGATTCGGTTACATACAGAATAAAAGTAAATCAAATGAAATTGAATCTTGAATGCATTGGAATCAAGCTGAATCTTAACAAAACAGAGTCAAGTTGAATTGAGTTTAATTGAATCGAATTTAAATTTGACTACCAATCAAAAAATATCATCTTAAAAATTAAACCTTATTAAAAAGAGATATACAGTGAGTGTTGGAAAGTTTCCCACGATTTAAATGCTTGAGAGAATGCTAGAACATCCGGTGTAGTGAACATGTGCAGCAGAAATGGGCCGAATAGGTGAAATGAAGAGTGCAAAAGATTCTCAGGTAACGGTAGAGAGGGATTAATGAACAGAGAGATGATGGTAGATTAGGAAAGACATGAAAGTTTATGTAAAAAAAACAAAAAAAAACACACACTACTCATCAGCTTAAATTCTTAGACATTTCATTTTGCTTTATTTTGTGCAGATGTTCAGTAACGGTTCTAGGATTTCATCTTCAGGGGAGCTTAGCCCTCGGTGAGAATGTGTAGCAAGATGATGCCATTGCCTCTTTGTAAATCGGCACCACTATATTGCTATAAAGTCAAAAGTAGCATACCGCTAAAATTGCTACCAAGTCAATATAAACATTTTAGAAATTATATAATGATAAAAGTCAGATACCAGTCCGCAGTAAAGTTCAACTTAGTACACATGTAGGCTATTGTTTGACTAACAGGAAAAAGGTCATCATATTGTTGTTATCAACAAGTATTATTGTTAACTAGCTAAAAAACTGAAATATTGACTCGGGACTCAGGCCAGGAGATCAGATATTTTACTTGCCCTGCCAAAACATTCACTGGCCCTGCCTAAATAAATAAGTAAAGTTATTGCTTTCATTATTTTTTGACCTATGTAGCCTTATAATACCAACAGTTTGGATACCAGTGGAGTTTCACTGTTTACGATAACAGCAAATACTAATACTAGCCTAACTAATATAAAGTTCAAACATTAAAGACAAGTAAGCAAGCATAAGATAACAAATTAAAAGCAATATCACAAATAAATACAACAAAGATACAAATGAAATAAATAATTAAATAAATAGTACTTTTACAGAGTGCCTGTGAAAACTGTATTACTGTATGAAGTAAATACACAGATACCAATTAAAGCTACAGAAGTTTAGTTAAAAGCAGTGAGTAATCCTCTTTTTCTGTTGTTATTTAATTAACATTATTAACATAAGATACAGAAGGTATATGTGGTTGTTGTCAGTTTGAAGGAACACTCCACTTTTTTGGAAAATAGGCTCATTTTCCAACTCCCCAAGAGTTAAACAGTTGAGTTTTACCGTTTTCGTATCCATTCAGCCGATCTCCAGGACTGGCGGTAGCACTTTTAGCGTAGCTTAGCATAGATCATTGAATCTGATCTGATTCATGCCATATTGTGCTTGAATGGCTTAAATCACTCGAATGTTTAAACTGATAAAACTTAAAAATACGTGAAAATGATCAACTTTCTTTAGGAAGCAGCACTGGCCCGATCATTCAGTTATAGTTTTAGACTGACGGGGGCCGAATCACCCCTAAAAAGGTCTAGAACTGCCCCTACCAATGTTTTTCTTTTTTTTTTTCTTTTCTTTTCTTCCTTTTTTCCAGCTTCTTCATTATCGTTATAAATGTATAAACCGATAACTCAGGTTTACTTTACATCCTGCTTAACCACACACATACTGTAATTTGGAATTATTTTAGTTCACAATAACTGTCATATGCAAATTTCTCATTTATTTTTTATTTGATTATCTTACGTTGTAGGCTAAATCAACTTCTCATCATGTCTCTCTCTGGGCAGATTTGGGTTGGGTGCGCACACGGTGGATCTGGTCTATCAGGGTTCGCTGCTGTCTACCCTGGAGGAGGTTCTGCTGGTGCTGCTGGGCCCCCTGACCTTGAATGCAGCTACGCTACTGCTGCTCCTGATCAGATGGGCCTGTCAGCTAGCGTTTGGCTCACCGCCCTCCTTCCTGTCAAAGTTTATCATGGCTGCGGCGGTGTGGACAGTGCTGGACCCTCTGGCGGTCTTTGCTGTGGATTCCGTCCTGGGGGTAAGTCACTTAAAATAACGTGGACACTTCTGCACTGTAAATAGAAGTTTCACATTATCTTAGCAAAGTCACTTTACAAATAAAACTGAATGTGAGGGCAAGGATGGGATAGACAGATTGTAGAGAGAAAAGATTATTCAGGATTATAGGTGTATTTTTGGTTGGAAATGTTAACTACTACACTATACATAATTCTGAATAACAAAATATAAATTAAAAAAACTAACGTCAGACATCACAAAGGCTATTTTACAGATGTCACTAGGCATGGACTGAAAAACGTAGGACCTTAAATGGCTGGATGGCTAGACAGACCGACAGACAGATTGATCTTGACTGTTTTATAAGAATATGCTTTAATCTTCTTAAACCCAACAAATTAGCTGAGACAATAATATGATTTATGGAACTATTATATATTATGGAGTCTTTTTGTGCTTATAATAATATTAATGAAATTGAAGGTACTTAAAGAGAGTAAACATGAAACACTTTTAAAAAATGAACTTTGTAACAAAAATTGCACTTTTAAATTTTTTTAAAAAATTTTAAATGGACTAAACTTCCCGCTGGCCTAAAGCATCATTGCATGTGTAATTTCAAATTTATTTAAATACATGACATACAAATTTCAATAGAAATTACATATATATTTTAGTTTCTCATGATTTTTTTTTTTTTTTTTTTTTTCACTTTAGCCATATTTCAAAGACAATAGAATTATGAAATTATATATAAATATGTTCTAAGTCTTATGTGGGTCAAAAAAGATAATATATATAATACATTTTCATTTATATAGCATGTAATTAAAGTGTCTGCATTGCATTCAGTTCACACTGAATATTTTTTGAAGCATATGATTTTCGTATGCACAAGTGTACTTCTTTCACAAGGATTAAAATAATGCTTCCCCACAACTTCATATTGCAAGTGAAACCAAAAAAAACAAAAAACAAACAAACAGTCCATTGGCTTACATTCTCTCCTTGTTAGTACAACAACTTGATTTTTTTGGTACATAAATGATACTGCAAGACTTTGCATTTGCTCACAACATACTTAAAAAACAAAAAAACAATAAATGTGGATGTTTATACTCTGTATATATTTTAACGGAATAAATAAAGGGAAAAGCATGATAAATTAACAGCAAAATAAATAATCAGAAAAATAAACAAACTTAAGTAGTGTGAAATGTTTAGATGATCAGAAGGTCGGCTTTTTAAAATCATGGAGACCCCAATTTAGATCCCAGATGATAATCTAGCAGGATGTATTTGGTTGCATTTATTGCAGAATTTGTGGCTAAAATGGACCAACCTGAACATGACAGAGTTTTTCACCTTCTACAAATTCTATGTTTGTATATTCATGTTTTATATAGGTGAGACAGTTGTGATTTTGTGAAACGTGTTCTGTTTGGTCAGCATCTGTCTTACAGTGCAGAGGAACCGTTAGCAGATGCTGCTAAGCTGTACTGGCATTTCTTTCGGACTGAGCAGTCGGGCACTGCAGGCATCATCATCACACTCTTCCTGTACGGCGTCCACTGCATCCTCTCCTTCACCTTCCTTTATGTTTACTTCCTCAGGTACAGAAGCTTAAAAACAGTCTACCAAACACAAAATCAGAAGTTTGTCAAATGTATCTGGAGTTGTACTAATGTTTCAGCTGTAATTTGTAACATGCCTTTATGCCACTGCAAATCATTTTACATTTTGCTTAGCTGTGAGAACCCTCTTTTGCAGCAGCCTTTGGTTCTGGAACTATTTTTCCCAATCATTTACACCACATGCATTTTTAGAACATTTTTCTAGAACTTTAAATCTTGAACTAAGTCAAAGTTTTAATCAAAGTCTTGAACTGAACACAACTAACTTTGAATCTCACTGCAGAATTGTGGGTGTTGTAGTAGTGGAAATTAAACACTTCATTTCAACACTTCATTAAACACTAAATCATTTCTAGATTCATTTTAGATTAGGAATATAATTCTTTCTAGGAGTGTCATCCTGGATGAGCTCCAAATTTCATCAAACTGCAGCCGGCAAGCAGGCCAGGACACATACATTGATGATGCAGTGTAAGTGCTTTAAAAATAAGCAAAGTTAAGTGGGATAGAAAAAAAAGCACCTGATGACATGAACGCAAGAAGTGGCCGCAAGAAGATCCTTTCCTCTGAATAGATCTAATTCAGGGCATTTATTTTGTAGGGGAACTCACCTGACCTTGACGAGGCATTCTTCATTTGCCAGTTTTAATTGTACAAGAGGGAGAGAGAAAACAGAAGGCTGCTTTCAGGGCAGCCAAGCATGTCAGCAGAGGGATATATTAACATACAACATATATACCACACATTTATATTTAACAGAAAGCAACAAACATTTTGTTATAAATGTAAATGACTTGACATCTAGTTAACAGCAGAGTTTTGAGTATGATAGGGGAAAGATGATGATGTTGAGAGAAAAGATGTAAAGATAAAAAGATGGATGGAAGATGAGAGGATGAAATTATTTTGGCACAAGATTTCTCTTTTTTTTCTGCATCCAAGCAATAAATCATGTCTATCTTCAGAAATGGAATTTCACAATAAGAACCAAAATGCAGTTTTCTCTTTACCGTTATTTTTGCTGTCAACTTGAGAGTTTGTGTGTGACCTTCCTGGTGGAAGTGTCAAAAGTGTCACAACACTGCAGTCCACACGATTCAGAGTCTGAGATTATGGCAGTGTATTTTTGGACAGGGAACCCCTGAGGGACATCCAGCCAATGAAGTCCTGTCCACCAGCACATAAGCATCATAAACAGGCCCTATCAAGAGCTTTCTGCTCATTACCGTCATCTGACAGCCAAGTGTTGATGTAATGCAATTTGATTTAATACTCTCATGAAATTAAAGAATAAATAATCAGAGAAATGACATGAAGATGAGCTGAAATCACCTTCACAGGGTTTGTTAATATGCATGACAGACATAATGAACATTGGGGTTTATGATTATATTACCAGGAACCAAATTGCGATGTGTTTTGAAATAATGTCCACTAAGGATCATGCACAATGAAGGATTGGGATTTTGTTTTTCTTCTTTGTTCAAATTGCCGTTACTGGGCAAGAGAATGATGCACAAAATCATATTAACAAAAATGGAAAACCTTTAATTTTAAGGCTAAATTTGGACCAAGAATTCAAGAAATGCATGTGTCAGATGTAGATATGGAATCGACTGTTTATGGATTTCTTTTCATGTACCATCCCTGTTTTGAATATTTAGGTCTTTAATCACACAGACTGTAGCTTTAAGGACTGGAATTAAAACAAAGGACCCAAAACTGTAACAACCTGATTTTTCACTAATCAGTGTAGAATGGTCTCAGAGAAAGAGCTTTCATCTTATTTCTCAGTGGCTGGGCTTTTATCCCACACTGGATGGTCGACATTAGGTGTCAGCATTAGAGGCGGGTGATGTCTCATGCCAGTGCATGGCTCTAGGATGGCAGGGTTGGCGCATGTAACGTGGGTTAAAGCTGAAGGGTGGCTGTGCTGTGTGAATGTAGGCCAGCAGTCTGATTGTGAGTAGGCTTGTGCGTTTTTATGGGTTATCTGCTTCTATTCACTGTGTGGAGAGAAGCACTGACACAGTGCCTGACCTATTTCTAAAATAATGCCTGAGGCTACACGTATAGATAGAATGAACTGTTATCCGTTTTTAATTACATTTTAGCAAGCCCTGATTCACTCCCTGCAAAGCAGGAAAAAAGCATGTTTTGCATTTTTTTCATTCCGTTTGTCAGAAAATATATAAACACAATCAGACATTTGATGTGGGACTACTGGTGAACTTGTTATTTTGAAATAAGAGGTGAATAGTGGCACAAGTGAAGTGTCTGTTTTAAAGCAGTGAACAGTGAATGAACGGTTCTCCTCTTCAACATCTGGTTGGTTGAGAGGCTTTCAGGCTGACAGTCTCATTGGTTGAGAGGCAGATCGATACAAGAATATGCTAGTTCTCCTGGTTCTTTATTTGATTCCTGATCCTTTTTTGGCAGGAATATTTTATTACAGACAATTTCAAATGGTTAATGGCAGGTTGTTCAGTCCTGCTTTCATCTTCAGAGTTCGGTATCTAAAACACTTGCAATTTTTAATGAACCCCAAACACTTATTATCTTGTTCTGTACTTTAAAGCAGGTTTGGAACTGAGCCCTGATCTACAGGAGCAGGACTGAGCACCAATGGTTTATGGGATGTCTCGGTTTCTCATTCATAGCTTTATATAACATCGGAACAGTCCTTTAACTGTTGGCTAGACAACTGACAAACCCACATTCTCTGGACATTATTGGACTGCTTGTACACCTTGTCATTAAGATTTATTTTGATGTCTTAAGTTATAATAGAAAAGTACACATGAAGTGTACTTATAACTGTTATTGCTGCATGAGCAGGCTTTACTGATAATGGTCCAGTGCCATTAAGATCAAATTGACTAAACACAATCACCCTCATACAAATTCTACAAATGTGTCTTAGGATGTGCCTCCTTCTGGGTTGTTTGACACAGTGTTGTCATGCCGGGCCTAGGCTCACGTTTTGAGCAGGGGGGTAAGAGCAGGGTTGCAGAGTTCTGCTGAAAGCATATGGTGAGGTGCACCTGAAGCTATGTCCAGACAGCACATCTGGAAATGTCTGGTGACTAAAAATGGACATTTCTCACTTTAATTTACTTAGGGTCCAGATTTGGGTCTAGAGTGGCAATGGAGTGTCCACAGTGGAGGTTTAGGACAGCCTTCCATACTCATAAAGACTACAAAATAGCACACAAGCTACCGTGACCCTTGGAGTCTGGATGAGGCCATCAAACTGACCTTTTTTTCTGCAAGGCAATGAACATGCTTATAGAGTGATGATAGAGTTTACTGGAAGAACCTTTCAGAGAATGACAAGGTTGGAGACATCTCTGGTTCTGAAACTGAGGAGAAGGGTCATCATCATGGGCCTCCTATGACCATCCCAGATTCACACTGTTAGCAAATGAAGAACTTCCAGTTATTATTACACCAAGAATATTAAGGCATGACCAGATTTTTGGCCGATTGAACATGTTGAATCACAGTGAGGAAGCCAGTGACAGAGATAACTCTCAGGCTTTGTTACCATCTCTTCTAGGAAAGAGATGTTATAATATAATGAGTATAATGTTATAATGTTCAATAAATATAATGTTACTAAAACATACAAACATACTAAAGTCTGATTGCTAATGCAAGTGCAAATGGTGTTCTAAATTTCCTCAGCCTGGAATTTGTGTAAACATGAAATGAAACGTGAATACACATTGGACTATTTGCCTCCTCATCAGAATTGCCAACTTTAAATTTGCAAGTTTAAAGCTAGATTAATTAACTTTTCAGGCACCTTTAGCGACTTTTTTTTTTCCCCCAAAGAAGCCAACTGTGTTGACTGTGGCAGACGGCTAGGCCAAAAAGTTGTTCTTGAACACCCTGCAAAGGCTACAGCTAATGGCCAACTAGCCATTGATGTTAGAGGAAATAACTGAAACAAGTCCAAGACCTTCTTGGACAACATTTTTTTAGTTTCTGAGACTTGTCGGTACAGCCCCACAAGCCCAAAGTCTGTTCAGTGAGTGGCTGAGAGGAACAATGCATTCAGTTAACAAATTCAAAAAAATATAAAATGCTGACAGCAGGCAGAATGTAAATACAACGTAACAATGACATAAAAGTGCTAAGTGGTGTATGGCGCCTTTTAGTGACATTTATTAACATTTTTTGCAGGCTTTAGCTCCATTGAAAGTAGTTGGGAAGCAGTTGGCTAATTTCAGAAGACCTGGTGACCCTCCACTGGTGCCCAGGTCCCCTTGGCTGCCACTAACACAATGATCACCTGACCCCACTACTATGGACCAACTGCCCCTCTACATAGTCTGACTTCGACTTTGAACAGCTAATCAAGGAGGGAAAAAAATCTGCTTTCAAGCTTGTCTTAGGCCCCATACACATGGAGACACGTTTAGCTGTATACATAAAAATTTTGTATCGTTTCAGCGTTTCGCCCAGACGGATCCCGCATTTTGGGAGCCTGAAACTACTATTTTGTGAAACCGGGTCCCAGAGTGGAAAAATCTGAAAACAACACCTTTGTGTTTTCGTGTGTACAGCCAATCCATATATTTTGTGAAACGATGATATCGTCACCCCACATCTCAATCCTAGTCAGACACCGCTACGTCACGTTGCAGCAACAATAACAATGGCAGACTACATGCTTGTGTTCGTGCTGCAGAAGCTACTGAGCCTATTAGCTGTACTAAATTTACTAGCTTTTCTTGTGTTGGGTTTGTATACAGTCCACAATATTTATGCGCATGCTCCAAGTCTTCGTCTTCGTCTATCTCTGTGGCAGAATTACAGGGCCATGGTCTGGCAAGTATACTACATTGTTTTGAGCCGGTTTCAGTGGTTTCATGTGTACGCAGATATTTCTTGAGACGATGCCATGCTTACGGAAGAACGAGGGAAAAAAAGATAGGATAGGAAAATCTCTGGCTTTGTGTGGATGAGCCCTCATGAGTTCATCATGATTCTACATTGTTTATTATAAATCCCTGACATACAGTAAGAAATATGATTTTGAATACATATTAATTCACATTAAGAAGTATACTAGGTATATAACAGAATATGTGTACTCTGGCAATATTTTTTTACTTTGATCATAAATGAATGGGTTATCGTCATTCATGCATAACTTAGGTCATGTGTACATGCCATAGCAGAGCGATCATCACACGCTTTTTTCCCTTGGTAGAGTGATGGATCGTTACATTTCATAAAGCCATACTGCTTTTCATCCTTTATACTTTGCATGGTAGATATTTCATTTTCTGGAATGCTCATTACCCTTTTGAGCGAGAAGAATCTCTTTTCTGCAGTGGAGGGTCAAGGCATTTTGAAGAGAAGCCAAGTTGTGTGTTTTCACGGCTGTTGATTCATGCACTGAATATGAGTGATGTCTGAGGAGGTGCCACCTTAAGACTCAATATCAGTAACCACACTGTAGTGGTCATATGACTCACAACTTCCTAACCAGACAGAGATTCAGATACCTCTATAAGCTCAGCTTCTTTGAAGAACATTAGGATCTAGGTATGATCTGAAGAGACAGCCTTCCCACAAAAACACAAGCAAACAAGCCTCCTACACTGCCTTATGATTTTAGAATCCAACATTCAATGCACCTTCTCTGTGATGAGTGAGAGAGGAGGTTTTATTTGATATGCTTCAGAAGCTTAAGACCCACTAGAGGTCCAATATGTCTGTTCATTCCAGCTTTTATTTGAGTAGAATGTAGGGGAGAAGAAAATACCAGAATTAGTTAACAAAGGTGTCAAACCTTTTCAGTTATGCGATCCTTCTGTCTTGGACTAGAGTCGCTTCTGTTTTGCCGGTTGACATTGATGGGTCAGGCCTGCTTTTCTGCCGAGCTGAAGCTCATCAGAATTTCACTCTGTTGGAAAGGTCAGATGAGCTGTTCGTCAGACGTTAACAGCCTTGACAGCAAAATGACCAGGATGTGACAAGGTGGCATAAAACCCATTTGAACTCTGAACTTCTTTCCTGCAACTTTGCGACAAACCAAGAAATAGTTTACTGATCATCAGGTCATCATTACATGCATTCCATATCATCGAAACCCCTTAATAGTTGCTAAATTCTAATATTATGTGATAAAAAGATGGAGAATTATGTTAATATTCATTGAGGTCTCTCAAATATAATTCACACTTGTGTTCATTTAAAAAAATATATCACCTTTAGGAGCAGAGGACCAAAATTAATATCAACTATTGGTTCCTTCATGTTACCTGACCAATTAGGATTTAAAACATAGTGTATTTTTGTCTTTTTTTGGAGCTTGGCGCAATAAATTCACAGTTCTGCCTAACATTTCTTAACCTTCTACTTCTTTTAACAGACTTCACAATGATGGGAGACTATTAGATATCTACCAGCGGCTCCATAGCACTGAGGGAGCATTCTTCGTTCCACATGACATGGAGGTCTCCAACCAGGAGCTCAATTACATTGTAAAGAAGGCAGAGCAATGGAGAGGCTTCAATGGAGAGAGACGCAAGGTAAGTCTGAGGAAGTTCTTACCTGTTTATAGTGGTAACAACCAGCACTGAACACTGGTCGAGAGAGAATATCTTTTTGCATCAAGGTGATCCAGCTGCCATGGGCTGCATTGCCACACAACGTTTGACTGTTGCAAAGCTCTACTCAAGTCTCAGGCGCTTAATTGGATTAATGGTTGTTTTAAAGGAGATGGGCAAAATGGTAGTTGATACTAATCCATCAGATTGCCTCTGCAAAGATTTCTGTCTGTCTGATGGCTCATAGATGCCCGCTAGCATTTGTGAGTAAGAAAGCTTTTGTGATGGTTTTCAGAAATGGACTGTCACATTGAACTGTTCACTGAGCTTCCTAATATGCATTATAATTAACATAAAATGGAATCAAAGGATATAACATTATTATTTCAAATCATTCTGTTTTCTTTAGTTACATTTATGAATGCCAAAAATTTGTCACAGAGGTTTTTAGCTAGTCTAATTAGTTGGGGCTAATTATCCAAAAAGGAATTCAGCTTGATTAATCCACGGAAATCAATTTCCAGCAATATTTCATTAAGAAAAAAGACCGCTCAATCAACAGTGGCACGCATGAGGACACACACTCAACACACACACACACACACACTGAGTTCACAACTTGGGTGGTAACTCCTCTTTTAGTGCTCTTGATGAAGAAATGTTATTGGTTGTCAAACAAGTCATTAAAAAGGAATTCTGCAATTCCTAGCTCAAATCGTAGACCTTTGCAAATCATGTTATTTTTGCAGCCCTTTGCAATGACCCTGTTTATGTTTTAGATTCAAAAAGTACTGCTACAGCTGTGGAAATATTAGTAATGAAGGTGCTACTAATTGGATGCAGTTGTTTAGATTGTAATTAAGAAAACAGCATCATTTAGCCAAAACACTTGCAGAATCTTTTTCAACTAGGGCGGTCTCCATCCCAAAACTGTAGTCATAACCTCCTTTCTCATATTGGCCCTAATTTGCCGTTATTGAACTGATAAAATGCTAACACATTAAACACATTTGCCAGCATGATGAAAATTTAGGGTTATTGCATTTCACAATTTTTACATTATTCAGACTGACGATTTTTCATTTAAATAAGACGGGCTAGGCCATTATTTCATAATTATTGTGGCAATTTCTCTATGCAAAAAGGGTCACTTTCCCAACTCAGCAAAGACATATCCCTATTAAACTAATTTGCCTACATGCTAATTTTTGTCATTTTTCCCTCATTAACTATTTATCAACACAGTAGAAAAAATATATGTTGGAGGGGAGGGAGCAGCCAGACAGTGCTGAAACTAATATTTTGCAACTCTAATGATTTTTTGCATCCTTAATTAGATAGAATATGCTTGATATGATTAGGTCAGGATGTAGTAGTTTTCATTAAAAATAGATTTCAGAAACTGTATTCCAAATGTTCTCTCACAATTAAATAATGAATCCGGCACATTCCTTATTATGGACCCAATTAATATTGTAGAAAGAGGCTTGATTTTAATAACAAGAGGCCACGAGGCCTTCATTAGCAGAGAATGGGGGTGGAGAGAGCATAGAAAACATTTACAGGTACAGACAGAGCCACAGGACGCTTGGAAACTTGAAAAGTTTTAGCAGCTTGTATGAATGCCTGTGGACAATACTGTACATGCGCTGATCATTGCGAATTATTATTACAGTGTTGCAGAAACTGACATACTTTGTCTTGGCCTCAGTACATAGCCTATATCTTTTTCTAATGTTTGTACAATACATGGAGAGCTCATAATTATGAGCTCATAATAATTAAGATGGAATACTTCTTTTAATTTTTAATTTTTTTCAGACCACAGGATCATATTAATGGACGGCAAAAAAGAAAAAAAAAAAGTCACTAGCAGAAATACTTGGGTTTTACTCCGACACTGACCTAATATAAACATTCAAAATACATTTTTACCTAAATCTGTGTCCATATAATTTGTCATCTAGCCTATATAAGGTTATTAAAGCTAATAATTTGCTAATTTTAAGTAACTTGATTCCTGATATGAAGCACATTTTTCTTTATAGAGTAAAGAAACCGTTCTGACACTAAAACAGTTATGGGTAATTCATCATTAATGTAAGTTTCTTCTTCCGAGCACTACAACAATAAAACAACCCACAATAAAAAAATTTGCACATGGCCTGCTTTTATCGTTATCAAATTCTGTATGTTTCATGGGGCGATCATTAAAACTAATCTGATTTTTTAATCTTTAATTAACTTCATATTACAGCTTATTTCCTTCTAGGCCATGTGATCAGCATTATTACATTATTAACACATTGTCATACTAGCATTCAGCGGCCACTGAATTAAAATAAGCACTTGCATTTAACAAACACATACGGTATGGTAGAGAAACATTTCTATGATGGTGATTACAACCACATAGACTTTATGTTCTAACTGCACTCCTATAGTGTGTAGCCTATGTCTAGCGAAGGGGCCTAAAGTCAAAGTGTGTGGATAATGAGCTCATTAATTATGTATAGGCACTGCTGCAGATGGACCTCATTAATTGCGTCCCGTCACCTTCTTGATTACTGTACCTGGAAGGGAGGTGCTAATGTCTGGCGTGCTTAAGCAGGTAACGCAAACTGTTTTGTCACCGGCTGTGTGACAATGACAGAGGAGTCCGGCGTCGCCGTAATCTTCACCGTAATTCACCAGA
This sequence comes from Tor tambroides, assembly GCA_021397915.2. Classification (NCBI taxonomy): domain Eukaryota; kingdom Metazoa; phylum Chordata; class Actinopteri; order Cypriniformes; family Cyprinidae; genus Tor; species Tor tambroides. The sequence goes on from JAFVLL020010319.1 coordinate 88,159, forward strand.
ACGTTACGCTAATGGCTGCTGATAGCCCTGGAGATGTTTTCGCTACTGAATCGCATCGAGATTTGCGCTCTGTCGTGCTATTTGTCTCCACATGTCTCAGTAATGTCTTTCCACGGGCTGAATTTAGGGAACACCCTAGGTGCTTTGCAAAACAACTGACAGGGGGCCCAACCTGTCGCAGGAAGGAGAACACACACACTGAAGATCTAATGACGAGCAGACTGCCGCTCTCTTCCTGTGCACCCCCCACCACTCATCTCTCTGTCGCTCCTTCTGTAATTATTAAGACGGAGTTACATGGGACCTTTTCATGCTGTTGCTTTAGTCCAACTCAGTGACAGCAAATTCATCAAATAACTCGCTCCAAACTTGCTCGCTCTACAGTTGCCTTTGTTCGAATGATTAAATATTGTCACCTATATGTAATATTTAAGAGTCGGAAAACAAATATTGCTTTCACAATTAATATCTCCCTACCATTATGCTGCACTGATGAAACGTTTGGGGTCAGTACAAATGATTTATTTGTAATGATTTATTTTACCAGCATGGAATTATGCTGCTTTGCATTAAAGGAATAAAATACATTTTCATTGAATTTTAATTTAACTGTTAAACTGGTAAATTGCACTGTATTTTTGATAAAGCAGATAAATGCAACCTTAAGCATGTAAGAGACTATTAAAAAAAAAATCTTACTGACCCCAAACTTTTACAATTTTAAATCTATATTAAACTATTACAATTAAAAACTGTATTACCCAATAACCGCAAATTTAATAAAATTATTTACTAAAAATTCAAACATTGATATGCATTATAGTAAGCAGAATTTTGAGGATTATTTTGAGTGCTTCACTGTCATGGTTCAAAAATCCTGCTTTTCCTGGGAATCAAACCCAATAATTTGGCATGAATAGCTTTATTAAAATAGAGAATGAATCATTTGTTTTACTTTTTTTTCTAGTCCCACATACAATTTATGGCTTTTCCCAAAATGATCAGCTTTACCTACCTACAAAAGCTGACTAGCGGCCCATGACCAGCAAGCTCCGGAGACACTGTCAGGCAACAATGGGCCTGAAAAAGCCCTGGAAAAACACCCAAAACAGGAACATAAACACTGGAACGAAGGGGGAAGCTGCCCAGAATCTGCCCTGATACAGGAAGGGTCACAGGAAGGCACCTGCAGCCCTACCCCCTCCACTCCGCCGGCCTGTTTGCTTGCATTAGTTCTGAAAGCCGCTTCTTCAATTACAGGAGACTATTAGTGGACAGTGCACAGAGGCTGCAGGGCCCCAGGCTACAGCGGCACAGCCACACAACAGAGCTCAATACGACATGACTGCAGAGGGGACACGCCTGCCATGCAGAAAAGGTCAATGGCTTTTGGTGGGCAGCAATGTGTGAAAGTGTTGCAGTCGCACAATGGTTTGGGAAGAGAGACACTGGTCTGGATTTGCGTGGAAGCCCCTCAGATTGTTCTTGGCTAATTTATTGCTTTGGTGTGCTTATAAAGCTCGTGTCTCATTCAACAGCTTCAGTTTGGTCGCTTTTTTATGGCCACGGTTAAGTCAGGATTCTACAATGGATGGGTAATCAGTAAAAACAGAATCTTAGCAAGAGAAAACATGGCAGCACTATGATTGTTTTTATACAGCGCTTGTTTTCCACATACCAGGCTGGACGTTGGTTCTATCAGAGATGGACGTTTCTTTTAATTTTATCCGAACATATTGCACACGGTCAGCTGTCAAAACAATTGCAGCTGGGAGTTTGAAATTGAGTCCACATGTTTAAACTCATATAGATCCTGTAATCTCTCTCTCTCTCTCTCTCTCTTTCTCTCTCTCTCTCTCTCTCTCTCTCTCGTTCGCTCATAATGTAAAACAGAAGGAACAAATTGGATGGTCAGTAAGTCAGTGAACATTGTTTAAAGATGCAGCACAACAGGGATTTGTGAGAATATCAGGTTTTTAATATCATTTTTTCCCCTCTGTGACCAAACAAAATGAAATTGTTTCGAGGCAACTACTTCAACTGAGTGTATCTCGCATGCAACAGAGCCTGAAAACAGAGGTAGTGTATTGCTAAAACAACAGTCAGTTAGAAGTAGGCACATATATGGGATAATGCATGGCTAGCTGTGCATTAAACGATTTTAATGCACGGCGTGGAGGCCAAGAACCACCCGACGCGCTGGGCGCCAGAACAAGCTGGAATCAATACAGAATAACCTTAATTTATTTATTTATTTATTTATTTATTAAGACTGACACTTAGGTACTGATGCTCTTTTAAAGAGATTGTTATGCCTCTACAGCAAATTAATGCAAGAAGAAGCACACATTGCACAAAACACAATTGCAACTAGGATTCTGTACCAAGAACTGATTCTTATTCAGATCATTTCGGTACTGTTTATATGTACTGTTTATATTATACTATTATATTTTTAAACATATGTTTTTATACATGTTTTATACCCTATATGTCTATATAGTTTTTATTCCTTTAGATTTCAATTTAGTTTTAGTTATTTTAGCAACTTCTTTAGTTATTACTTGGCAGCTGCCTTAAATATACATTTATTTATTTGTTTGTTTGTTTGTTTTAATTTTAGTTTCAGTTAGCTATAATAACCCTACCTTGAATAGCATTACTGTACAGAATAATTGTTTATTTAAATTATTATTCATAACAAATTAACTTTACAATTATATAAAGTATATTTTACCGTATTGCTGTTCCCACTGGTTTAACAGGGTCTGCTTTGTGTTGTGTCTAAAAACACCATGTAGTTCTCGTAAAATCACTGTAATGCACAGTCATAAGTGCTTATTGCTTTAACAAAGTATTCATGGAGTTTCTTATGAAACAAAGTGAAGTTACATTTAACACACTCGTACAATTCGTAACTATTTTAAGTTTTAGCAAATTGGTCACTTTTGTATGATTTTATATGATCTACTCACGCCCCAATGATGCTTAGGTTTAGAAGCAGGGTTAGGGGTGGGCCTTAATGCTTACAGTTTTTTGAAACATCACACTTTTCTGTACGAGTCATGTTGTACAAATTCATATAAAATTGCCAGCTGTCAGGGTATGTTGTGGTAGTCATCAAGCACAAACGAAGGATTACTATAGAAACAGTCTTTAATCAATGAGCCAAAATACTCAGCAGGAGAATAACAGGAATATTAAAAACCACAACTGACAAAGAGTCAAAACACAGAGCTGTATATTCAGGAAACAATCAAAAGTAAATAGATTAGACACAGGTGAAACTAATTAGCAACTAACAAGGGGTAATCAAGAACTAAACTGAAATGAAACATAGGAAACAGAATGAGAGGAATGAAATAGCAACTAAACTAAACATCACCCTTACACCACCTTGTAGTTATTTTCTCATGTTGAAGATCCGATCTGTAAATTAAAACCTAAATGAATCACTCTGATCGGCCTGAGTTTTTAGCCAGTATCTTTGCTGATGCTCAAGTAAGTCTATGAGCAGATTGGTGTATGCAAAACCTTCTTAGTACGAGTGTAAATAGCCCTGATTCTCTCCCCTCCAAACAAACCTCGAAAAAGTTTCACTTCCAGGCATTAGTGCTTCATGCAAGTCGCTGTTTCCTTTCCGGAGTTGTTTATGGATTAAATGGGCTTTTTAAGCATTTATAAAAGCAGATTAGTAACAGTGAATTATGCAGATGCATGGAGCAGATTATCCTGAGCTCAGATACTATCTCCTCTTTATCTGTCTTCTTGGAGTCTGAAGTTAAATATTCATGCCTGTTTAGTTTATAAATCTCTCTACCAGCCCAGTTTCAGTCAAACACACGTCACAGTAGATTGGCGTTACATTAGCATGGGTTCAATGAGGTAAATGAGTTGTGCTGTCAGAAGAGCGCTCACTCTGTCCACTGCTAACAAGCGATAAATAAACAGTACAAATGATCTTGAGATGACTCATTTTGTCCGTTCTGATGTTCAGCAGTTGTTTGTCAAGTCTGTGGGAGCAGTAGGGCAGATGTAAAACCATTCCACAGCCAAATCATGCTCGAGCGCTGCAGATTCATGTTGCCCTAATTACACAAACAACATGCTCCACCATGCATGCAGTAATAATGCACAGCTATGAACATGCAGCCAGAGAAACCCATTCAGAGAAATCACAAGGAATCAATAATATAGTTCTGCATAGAGAGAAGCATTCAGGTTTTGGGAGTATTCCCATAGGGTTTGTTTGTTTGTTCATTTACCTAGTTACCTACAATAACTTATAAACTGTTAAAGATAGACCTACTGATTTTGACTTTTTTTTTCTAAGAATTCCAAGTTTTTGACTCACAATTCTGACTTTATAAATCAGATTTGTAAGATATGAACTCAGAATTCTGAGGAAAAAAAGTCAGACTTGTGAGATATAAACTCTGAATTGTGACATGAAAAATTCAAAATTGTGAGGGGAAAAAAATTCTGAATTCTGAGTTTATATCTGGTATTTCTGACATTTCATCTGATAATTGTGAGTTACACGTGAGATTTTATTATTTATTTATTTATTTATTTATTTTTGGAGAAATGGACTTCCATAATTAATTGATAGTATGCTATCTATCTATCTATACATACATATACATATACATATAAATGTAAATATACACATACACACACACACAGTAATACAGTAATGAATTAGTAGTAGTAGTAGTAGTAGTAGTAGTAGTAATTGTAGTATTTTTCACTGAGCTCATTACAGTGCATTCTGGGATTGCTTTCTCTCTAAAGGATACATGCACTTTGTGAAATTTGGACCAAAGTTAGTATTTTATAAAATCTTAGAACATAACATATTGGTGCCTACCACTCCAGGTTTCACATCTGTGTGTACCTAAGATAACTAAAAATCCGGACTAAGTGGGCGGCTCACTAGTCTGTGTAAAAGAGCTATACAGCTCAACATCCACTTTTCTGTTTATATATAGTTGTGTATTTTTGTATTGCAGAACATTATATCAGTTTCATGTCCCCTGGATGCCCTCACTGGCCCCACATTCACCCTACTGTTTAAACCCCAGCTGCAGCTCCGCCTTACTCTCTCCCATGATCTTCTGCTGTAATCTGCCCATCACATCATACTGTACCAGGCCTGCCATGTGCAACTGCCACATAAATAACCCAGGCTGTCCGCCACACACACACGCACGCACAGGCTCATTCAAATGCACCTGTCAACTTGATGAAGCACTCGCCCGCAGGGAAGCATTGTTTACATTTTCACTCCACTCTTCGCAAAAGTGAGATTCTAATTATTTTCCCACTGTAAATTAAAGCCAAGTGGGACAGAACTGAGAAGCTGCAGATTCCAGCGGTGGAGCGGCACTATATATAAACCGCTCTTAGGGAGAAGGGTGGGTAGAGCGCGAGAGGAAGGTCAGTGGTGTTTTGTCTTGAAAATACTAGAAGAAAACAGCAGAGGTGCTCGTGGTGAGGAAAGCTAAAAATCTGTGCTAGGGAAGTTACTTTGAACCTGTGTGTTTGCCAAGTTACAAGCTAGTTATAATTTAAAGAAATCCACTGTGTTTGTAATGAGAGCAGTATTTATGAAGCCCCAAAACAGTGAGCTTCTCAATTAGAGTGACAGCTTTAGAATTTGAACAAAATAAGTTATACAAAATACTGCTAAAGAATAATTTACATTTATGCATTTATTTTTTATTTTTTATTTGAAGCCATTTTAAAAGAGGATGAACAAAGCAATTTGTCAAAGAGCTAACAATATTTGTAATAAACAATGCCAGGTATATATATTAAATATATATTAACATTGTATGTATTATGATGTGCCTGTGCTGTATTATTTATCATCCCAATGCACTTAAAAAAGAGGAGGAGAGATTAAAAAAAAAAACAAATTAGTCCAAAGAGCAAGCCAACATACAAGAGCAAAACTAAACCTTACTGTCTAATGCTTCATCTTAAAGGAAGGAAGGAAGGAAGGAATATGGTGCATAGAAACTTTGCATGCCATACAAATAGCACTTAAAATGTGACATGACTTGACTAACTCTTGATGAAGTTAAACATTAGCATATTGCTAAGCTAACAAAGGCATATTCTATTAAACTTCTAAACTATACAGCACACCCTAATTTGGGGTAAATTATTACTATTTATTGATTGTATTTGATATTAAATGAATAATAATAAACACGTTTTTGTTCAAGAGTCATGTTGCAATACAGTTCACACACTAGGGTTTACACTGTCAAAGAACAATATAAAGTCATTGATTGAAGGTGTGTAAAAGGGGGTAAAGGGTCATGCTCTGTCATGCTAAATAAATAAATGCTATGTGATGATATGTGATGATAAAAGATATGTGCTGAACTCAAGAGTGTGATGCAAATTTGGGCTTTTATCAGGTCTGCAGAAATGAAAAAAAAAAAAAAAAGATTTTTAAATAGCTGCAATAATTGCTTAAAATGCCCAATTGCTCAAAAATGAAAGAAAGATGTGGAAGACTGCAACACAGAGCATTTGCTTTGCATACTTACATGTTTATAACCTGTGGGTTTTATCTGTTGCCTTTTATTTTATTCTTATTCACCCATTAGATATGTTTAGATATGTACTTTTTACAGTGTAAATTAGCAGTTGCATTTTGTTTTACACAAGAACATTCGGGTCCGTTTGAAATCGCTGAATAAATTTGGCCCTTTTATGTCAGTATTTAAAAAGCTGCTCTCATCTGACTCTGACTCGGCACTGCAGTTATTACTCCATTAAACAGCAGCTTTCGTACGCGCTGGCCAGCGTATTGGGGTTGTCGTGAGGAGGCACCCGCACTTAATGCACTTATCAAATTTCGGATATCCATTTTTACAAATATGGAGAGGTGTAATCTCATTTGCTTGGGCACAGGCACAGGCTCATTTAGAGTGGAATGGAGCACCAGTCCGTATTTTCACTTCCTGGACCCCCGCCTGTCTGTCCGTTTGCCGTAACGCCTGCAAAATCTGAATTTATGTTGCGGCTGGGAGACATGGTTTGATGTTTATAGTCCTCAAAGAAGCAATGGCTGTCTCTCCAGATTCAAATAAAGAGACTGATATGGACTCTATCAGATTTCTGAATACAGACGTCCACAATAAATCGAAGCTTGATTGGTTAGAATTAGGTTAGCTCACTTGAATGCTATCTGCTTAACCCACAGATGGGTTCCCTGAGAACAGCCAGGCATTGAGTCTGAGTCAAGCACTTACCGCCAGCGCGAAGACGGCACTGGAGAGAAGCGTCCGCCAAGTATTCTCACGTTTAAGAAAAGGTTCAAAGGAATAACCATGATGCAATGCGTGAAACGCTCAGAATACAGACTTTGTGATTTCTGACAGTGGAATTACACATGCAGATTAACCACACTGAGTGTGAACAACCAAGATGAGATGTCGCTAAAGCGACAAAGAGCCGCGGAGACACTTGAACGTCACGGCATACGAAGCGCTAAACAACAGAGTCTTCAGTATCTGTCCAGACCACACATGAATCGTTCAGAGAACAGGCTTTGAGTGTTTGCAATTTGCTCGCTCGTGTCTTTCCGATGACGTTTGATGTGTCCTGTGACAATGCTCAGTGCGGATGTTCTCTCCAGGCACTCTGTATTTAAGAAGTGTCTAATTACGTGCAGTAATGACTCGCAATTTCCGACCTACCAGCATGACCTGTGTTTAGCCAACAGTCTTAAGTAGTTGGAAAATCAAGACGTGGGTACACAGTGAAATTAAAGTTCTCCTTCGCTCTGACCCTGCCTGACAAGACCTATGTTTTTCCAGAGGAGTCGTAATTACAGAGCCAATTAAGGGGTCACCTTGAGTTTATAAACTCGGCTGTGGCCTGAAAAACTTCCTGCTAAAAGAGGGGAAAAGGGAAACAGAGAGAAAGTGAGTCACGTGGTAATCTGAATTCAGGCCTGTCTGAGCCTGCTGACTTCTTCCAAATGCCCCTCAAAGTGTTTCCAGTCTCAGAGGATGAGGTCCTCTTTTCCCAGCAGCCTCTGTATAGTCTTTAGTCACTTGTTAGCAACTGCATTTTTCAAGACAAGTAAAAGCTTAAAAAATCACAAGGGGGTAATACTGATGTATTTTATATCGTAGAATAAGATGTGAGAATATCTTGAGCTTGTGTTAACCAAATAACTTATTTCAGGCATTTAACCACAAACCTATGCCAAAATACCCATACGAAAGTCAAGTCACCATTATTTATATAGCGCTTGTTACAATGCAAATTGTGTCAAAGCAGCTTTACAGTATTAAACAGGGAAATAGTGTGCCGAAATAACATGCCGTTCTGCTCTAGCCAGATGAAACCAGCAGTTTAATTCTAGGTTGCAACAAAGTCAGATTGTGCAGAGGACTCATCTGGTTTCTGTGGTCTTGCCCCGATGGCCGTCTAGGTGATGAGGTCTTTGGAGGGGATCTGTCTCTGCGGCTCATCTAGTTGACATGGTCAACTAGCCCATGTCAAAAAATATGTCATCCCTCCCATATCACTTTATTTTTCCTCTCATAGTCACAGCTTACATGTGCATAAAATATATAAAATTACAAGTAAATAATTCATTTCAGGGTTATTCAAGACTCTCTCCACCATGTTGTAATGCCGCCTCTTTTTTTTGTTGTTGATAGAATTAGAAGGTAATATTGTGGCTCTTTGATATATTATGTAGTTCTAAATGATATTTCTAAATGATATTCATGTACCACAGTATTTTCATGATATTTCCAGTGTACATGTCCACAACACCATGGTAATACGTTCAGACCTAAAATGAATGGTGAGTCTTTGCACATAACATGCTGTGACAGCGCATTCACACATATGTTTGAGAAGTGATGAGTATATGTATAGTGTGCGTGTGTGGGTTTGAGGTCAGAGGGGGTGTGTGTAGCTGTGCTGACACTAGTGTGAAGCTGGCCCAGTTGGGTGAGAGGCACTGTGATCTTCACACACCAATGCGTCTGAGATCCATGACCTATATAGCATGTTACACGCTCTGCTTGTCTCCTGTGTTCCTCTAATAGAGCAGGGCAGTGCATTACAGGTACAACGCACACAAGGGACCCGTATACTCGGATCAGAGCCATCCCTCATGACATCAGACCTGCTGAGACACTTAAGATATGATTTAATCACAACATCTGATTTTTTTTTTCATCTTGTATTTTTTTTTTTTCCTTTGTATATTTGTCTCTGTTGTAATCTCCCATGAGCCTTTGATGTTCAAAGCTCTGCCTATGTTCTGAATGAAACACTAGCATACTGTTTCTTGCATAGTGTGTAATACTGTACATTGTCCACTGACTGCAATTTGTTAAAAAAAAATAGTACAGTACAGTATGTGAAACAGAATGTTGTATGCAACGATAAACAATATTATGCATATGTAAAATACATAGAGAAGAAAAGTCATTTTAGAGTCTGAACACGTTTTGATCATTTTTGATCATTTCATCTTCTTTTGTGCACAATAAGACCTGAAGCATGGAAAAAGTGAGCAGAATGCATGTTGAGGTCGATACCATTTCTGGTTTCATTCATCCAGCTGTAAATGCAAGGTCAAGTTGAGCAGACTATAGTAAAGTAGTAGGTCTTCTGAGTATTCCATGCATAAAGAAAATTTACATACTGTGCAAAAATAGTACAAATAGCATGCTATTCCAAGCATAGCCTTTAACACTAGTATTAATGAATGATACGGGGCACTAGTTTCTTTGTTTTTCCTTTCCCTCGTTTAAGGATTAGGTTGAAGCAGGTTATTGTAGGCTGGTGTATGTTAGTGTCGTGTCAGGGTCAGAGGCTGCGTGAGTCATGCAGAAACCTGACACGCTGCATTCCTGCGTCTCTCAGCCAGAGCTCATCACCTCACAAGCACAGCTGTAAATTACAGACCATTACTGTCAACTATCCGAGTTTGCATTCATCTCAGAGCTGAACTGTGCCTTTGTGCAGGGTATGGTAATCACTAGGGGCTATCATGCAAGCATGTAGTTGTACCAGAGGTCTTTGACTCTGTTCACACACACAAACACATGCAGCTACATGAACGCGTGGTCATAGTGTCTATTTTAATTTCTTTGCGTTAGCATACCAGTAAAATTTCATGAATTATGAAACCAAATTTTTGATAACATTAGGCTGCAAAGCAGTCTAAAAATATATTTTTTAGAAGTAGTTTCATTTAAATTAATAAATGAAAACAGTTTTCTGCATTTTCTGGTTTCTGCATTCATTTACAGTCGTGGCCAAAAATAATAGCACCCTTGTTCTTTTTTTTTTTTTTAACTACTAATTACTGAAAATTACTGTTCAAACATATTTTAAACTCTGTAGGCTGTTATGAAAACTTTACCAATTAAAATGCTGAACTAAACATTTACTTACTCTCTTGTCATTACAATAATTAGAATAAGTTTCTTTCTTTGATGGAAGGCAAAAGAAGATATTTTGAAAAATGCTCTACAGTGAAAAGCCAGGTAAACCATAATGTTTAGCCACTTCATTCATGCCACGCACTGCAGAGCATGTGGTGCAAGTTTTTCTGTGAGTTTTCATTAATAAGTCATCTACAGCAATTGTGTTAGTAATTTAGAGTAATATAACAAATGCTTAAATAATAATAATAATAATAATTCATTACATTTATATAGCGCTTTTCAAGGCACTCAAAGCGCTTTACATACAAAGGGGGGATCTCCTCAACCACCACCAGTAAATACTTGAGTCGTCTCTAACAAGGTGTGTATATGGGTGTGTGTGTGGGGGGGGTGTATGTGTCTCAATAGGTGGCGGTGTATGACTACATCTGGACTGAGGAAGAGCCTGTGGTAGGATTGGCACCACCTTCGGGCATGCCCAATACCGGATGTGAGACCAGCACCCATTTATCTATCTACACACTGCACTTGAGCGGCCTGCGCCAACATTTCAGACACTTCCTGAGACAACCTGATGGAGCCATTATAGAGGTGGGCATCTTCTATGCAGAATCCTAAATTTAAAAAAATGACTCAGAATACTTTATATGCACACCACAAAAATGGTGCTCCTCAAGAGAACTTCACACAAAAATCCACTCACAATTGATTTCAATAGAACCTGACATTAGCATGTTGCTAAGCTAACAACACAATACAGAAAAAGAAAAAAAAAAACAGATTTTTTTTTTTTTGGTACATTCTGGTGTTGGCTTACCTGTAAAGAATACATACATGCTGCCTTATGTTTTAGCCAAAATGATTAAGGCAGCAGGTTGCTTTTTACCTTGTGAAACAGCATGCCTAATGATGCCTAAAACTGCTGCCTAGGTTTTGGAACAGAGCTAAAGAGTGTAAAGACAGGAGTATTGTCACCTTCAACACAAGCAGTCAGTGCATTTTGCTCATGATTGTATCCCTCACACCTGGACTAGGTGCTAATTCTTTCTTCCTTTGGTTAATCTAGGAATCTATAGCGGGATATATTCGCTAACCTCCGCCCATGGCTTCACACGTTATTAAACGCAGAAGAACAGCAGGGCGCAGACTGCCGTCCAGATTGCTGTCTAATTAAATGTACCACTGATTCTGCTTGGTAACAACTGCAAGCACATGAATTAACTCCCATCCCCCCCGAGAACAACCTGGATCATCCTAACAAAATTAATATTTTAGAACTTCCGTGTCAAAAACAGCAGATTTATGGTGCATGCACGTCGACGGCTCGCTTGCAGGCAGTGCGGTCGGTTAATGGCGTCCTGAGTTGTTTTGTGACTGATGAGAGTACCATAGAATGCGGTGCATATTTATCAGTCTGAGGGGTGGCCCTGAAGAGCCACAAACACAAACACATACACATCAGTGATGATACTAAACAACAAATGACTTGAGAAGCTGTCAAGAATTTCTGAACTTTTTCCATGTTTGGAAGACAAAAGTCTGTATACCAGCCATTCAAATGCAGTAAATCACACAAACTCATACATATACTGTAGATACAAGTTCCATATATGCCAGTATTTTAAATTTCACTTTTGCAAAGATTCTGTGATTAAGACCTATGTCTATGTATGTAAGTACTGTTTTTTTGGTTTCACTTTAAATATAAAGTTGTGGTGAAACATTATTATAACCCTTGTGAAAGAAGTACACTTTTGCATACTCTTAAAAGAGTACTTATGGAAATAATATGCTTTAAAAGAATATTCAGTGTGAGCTGAATGAAATGCTTTCAGACGCTTTATTACATGCTATATAAATGAAAATGTATTATATATTAACTTTTTGGACCCACGTAGGACTTCTACATCTACTTCATACATCTTTATATGTAATTTCATAATTACTTCTGTTATCTTTGAAATATGGCTAAAGTAGAAAAGCATTCATGGGAAACTAAAATATACATTAATGTAATTTCTATTGAAACTTGTATGTCATATATTTAAATTTATACTATGGGGCCGTTGAATGCTTGATTCTGATTGGCTGACGAACGTTCTACGGTGTGCAATTATTTTCAGGGAAACGCACGGCGAACGTAGTTCCAGACATTGCTCGACCACATTACAGTTCCGTATCACTTCACCAAATGATTTCAGTTATTTCAAAAGGTCTTAAAACAGCAAAACAACCAAAACCCACAAATCCATTATCACAACACAATATAGTGTATACAATGGACAAACTAATATCATTTCCTCACAGCAAGTTAAATAAAATAGACGAAAATAAAGTACTGTTTTCCTACTTTCCTATAGACATTGGTAATATGACATTACGAAATTATTATCGTTATGACGTTATATATGCTTGTTTTCCGAATACCGGTCAGTAAATGTTTAACAAGCAACTAAAAGTATACGGTGATTTTCAGCAAGTAGAACGGCACTATCGTGAGAAATAACGAATTTTCACCAGAGATTGTTGTCAAGACGATGATGACTCAGAGAGGTGGAAAATAATTCATCACACACAATCTCTCTCTTTTCTCTCAGTTCTCCTCTCTCTCATAACTTAGTTATTAGCTGCATTTGTCTGTTATCAGATCGGCTCGCTTCCTAGTTACTAGGTCTAAAATGACGCTTTTGAATTAGCAACGAGTGTGCTTAAGGATGAGATGCGAAGAAAATAATAATCCTTCTCACCAATAGCGATGAAGTGGCCGCAAAAACCGGACGAATCCCTTGAAATATATCATCTGATCGATGTGTTGAGGTGTGGCAACCGTAGTATAAGCGGAATAATTGACTTCGGACCGTTGAATTATTAGAAAAATAATGCACACCCGAGGTACATATTTGTATATATACTTACATATTTGTAATTACACATTTGTAATGACGCTAAAGTTTAATCCATTTAAAATCTAAAAGTGCAATTTTTATTACAAAGATAACTTTTTAAAAGTGTATTTCATGAAAGTTTACTCTAAGTACATTTATTTCATTAATATTATATTATTTGCAAGTACAGTCTTAACAATATACTTTTTAAGATTTACGGAATACTTAATAATATATATATATATATATATATATATATATATATATATATATATGAAAGTAATTTTTGATTTCATGTGTACTTCAGCACTGAGTGACTATGATTATTTTAGGAGGGGGTTGTGTGTTGTGTTTGTGGCTGGCTCAGCAGAGGGAAGTGTCAGGCCATATCTGGAGTGTGTGATGGGTGTGGCGATGGGCAGGCTGACACACGAAAGACGCTGATAGCATCAGTGCCGCCCACCCCAGGGCACAGGCGACAGCCATGGCAGCACCCAGACAGCACTGCAAACCTACAACACCACCCTATCTAATTCTCAGTCTATATAATGTAACATCAAACAAATAAATACATTTTAATTAATCTTTAAAGTCCAGAACAGAAAGTGACCAGATGATTTACAATTACAGAGAGAAACATACACACATATACTGGGGCACAGAAAATCTCAAGCTGTTGGACACTGGGATATGAAAAATATATGAGCAGGGGTTTAAATTACTTTCCCATATTGTTTTGGGAAATGTGTACTTTTTTTCTTAAGTTAACTTAATATTTGTACTGAAATGATCTGAAGATTTGAATATTTACCCAATTTCCATCATGGCCTATAAGAAACAGTCAGTATATCTAATATTTGTTTGTACATCTTGCATCTAGATGACAAGCTAGAAGTTATGAGATAAAAGTTGCTTCTGTGAACTTCCATTTCCTTGATTACAACTACAGCTATTCATCTTGATTTTAATCAGTCGACAAAACACGCATTGTTGACAGTGAGTTTTCGATCAGTCTGTAAAAACAGCTTTTTCTACAAAACTGGTATGACTGGAGTCATCATCTTATCATCTATTTAGGAGTAAAATGCTTTTACAAATTTGTATTGCACCACCAGGTTGATTAGATCGAAATATATTTCTGTGCACAAACCCCTCACTACAGGGGATTTAGGTTTCACTGAAGAAAGCTTTGTCAGCATGCAACAGAAAAGAATGCTGTTTAATCAGTTGCAATTCTGCGGCAACTTTATGACGCTCTCGTGATGCTTCTATTAAAGTTATAGATGCTTTAAAAGCAAACATTACTTAAGCAGATGTTTACCGCTCTCTGAGTAACTACAAATTGGGGCAGATAATAGCTCAGATTTGAATGCAGCACCAGTAACTTTTTCATTTCCGATTAGGCCAACATCCGCCTCATATGTGGAAACAAGATGGCGTTGGACATAAACGTGTGAATTCATTAGGGCGCGTGCTAAAACGGCAGTAGGTTTATGTGCGTGAGCGCGTCTTTCCTCTCGGGCTAGCGTTTAAGTGTTTGCGGCCTAAGAAAGCAGCGCTCTGGCCAACTGTGCTGCATCATCTCTCGTTCCCATATGCCGTCTGCAGCATATGTGAAGCCTGCCGCCACTTCTGTAAAACTTCCATTAAAAATGCACAACTACAGCTCCAACAGCTTGAGTATTACCTCCACACAAATTATTAATGCTCGGCAAAACCGCTGATGATCACCCAGCACGCATTAAACACACTCACTTACGCCAGCCTGTTTTTATCATGTGGCTTTTGAGGTTTCGGAGCATGCGGCGCTGTTTGTGTTCCTGTGTGTCCTTTGTTTGTCCTTGAATGCAGCAAACTCTTTAAATAGACACCGTGTGACAGTCATCTGGTATTGAAAGGTGCTAACAATTGACTGCTAGTGACTTTAGCCTGAAAACAAAGATACTAGTTTTAAGTGACAGTGATGCTGGTTTTTATCTACTGCATGGTTAAAGAAGTCTTGAATAGTGGAGACAAGGGCTAGTTGTGACTCCCATGAATACTTTCAGGGTACTTTTATTTTCGAGTATACTTCTAAATTGACTACAGAAAATCAGTTGAACATGTTCACTTTTTTTCACTCAATGTACATGTTATGCAACATTAATAAACATCTAAAGTTACAAGTCATTTTGTATTTAAATTATAGGTTGGCATTATTAGCTCCTCAGCAAACGTTTCATTCCTCAGTAAAACAATTCATGAAACAGCAAAAATGGAAAAGGTAATATACAACACACAATCATACAAAAATGTTAAAATAGTATTTTGCCCAACAGAACGTGTAATTAATGAATTATATAAAATTACAAAATTTAAAACTAATAGAAACTGCCCTGAGCTGCAGTTTCATTTGTTGCATTTTTTTCCTGTCCTAATTTACTCTCATGCCATGAAATCTGAGAGTTTTCAGATTTCTCTTCTCTTTCTGTCCCTTCACTGAAAAACTTTGACTCATAAAAAAGTTAATAATAGAAAACCATATAAATCACGTGGTTTAATCTTCTGACAAGGCACAATTGCTTTATATGATGAACAGATTTAATTAAGGCTTTTATTCATATTGTATATAAACACTGAACAAGCACATATAGAGAGTGCAAATCCAATATGTTAAGCAGAGGCTCAAGTGTGCATGCCTGAAGTGCAAGAACCAATGAGATTTGTTCTCACTCATCAAGCAAGTATGGTTGAGCTTCCATTTACCATTTTTGATGTGATCTGTGTATGTGTGTTGATCAATGTTTGAGAAAATCCTGAATGAAATCTGTTCATCATAGAAAGCAATTGTGTTTCTTCAGAAGATTTGGATTTTAAACTGATGGAACTGAAAGTCATAAGGGTTTGGAACAACTTGGGTGTGAATTAATGGTGACAGAATTTTCATTTTTGGACTATCCTTTTAAATACCCTTCCCCTGATGTTCAACATTTACATTTATAATGTTATACAGACTCTTGAGTAATGTATGCTAGTGCAGTTTTATTGTTCACTTGATGATATTGGAGTTTTAGTTTAGAGGTTGAATTTATCAAAAACTCCTGATTTATGGCTACTGACTATGAATAATTACTACTACTGCTGTTAGAGAAAACAACCATTTATGTAACTGAACTTTTGATTCACAAGTTGATATATGTATGACATCTTGTCACAGTCACCCCTTTATCATTAGTTCTGGGTGTAATTGAACCAAAGCCTTTTCAAAGACCTCTTTTCTAACCTGCGGTGATAATTTGCTCCCAGTCAGTGCGGGCAATGAGGTAAAAATCATGACATTTTATGTATCATATCTTCATTTGGATAATAGTGTATTAGATCCTCTATTAAATTCTTTCTGTTCAGCTCACATTTATGAATCAGAGCTCAGGACAGCTGACTGAAGCCACATTGACCCAGATTAGCATCTGGATATGAAATATTTAACCTTTAAAATAATCCTGCAGCTAGAATCATTGACAAACGACCTCGGTTCCTCTTCTCGTGTTTGCTTATAATCACTGTTCTGTATGTTTGATTGCCTATGTCTCATATGCCACGAGGTCAACTGAAAACAGAAAAAAATATACTAGTTATAATTAACTTTTTTTTTTCTTGCTTATCTGGACTAGTTCATTCAAATCTGTGGCTTGCATATTAATGTTCTTTTGCCTGTCTTTCCATAGCAACCTTAATGATGAGAATTTTACAGTTATCTTGCACTGTGTCCTAACCTGGTGTGACGTGATAAAGTGATAAACACTCTTTCACGTTAATCTTGAGTTTTTGTTCTGACCAGCCGTGATAAGCAACAGGACATTTTGCTATTCTCTGCACTCCCACTGTGAAATTCATGGGTCAAAATTCCACATCACTTTATTTGCAAAATGTTCTTATTGGCCGTGATTGAACTTTTTTTCTTTTCAGTTGGAACAAATGACTTATATGATTGCTTATCTTTTTCCTCCGCAAACATAAATAAATTAATTGGTCAATGCAATCATGAAATTAATAATTTATTTTACTTTGTTAATACTATTTGTGTCCCATAATTCAACATTCAAGTTACAAATGGTCATGCCTACTCGTATACTAAAAATTAGGTGGATACACATTAATTTTGGAAAAATAATTTCAGTAGTTTTGAACATCTTCTTACATTCTGAAATTGATGAATTAATTTGAACATTTGTATGGTGTATTATTTACAGGTAATGCATGATTCTGACAGTAAAGAGTTTCAGAGATCAGAGGTGAATGAGGAACATGGGAGGATGAAGAATGTGATGCATCTCAGAGAGAGGAAGAGGAGAAAACCTGCCTGGCGTGAGTTGCAAATGGATGTAGATTAAGATGAACTGTTAAATGATCATGATGCTACAAATTGTTATTTGTTTGTAAAATTGTCATTGTTTATGTAAATGTGTGTTGCAGGATCACACAGGGTTGAGCCTCTTGGAGGAAGTGCCTATGACTCAAGCAATGGAATAAAAGAGCCCAGCCCATAACCTTATGTAGCCACACAATAAAAATAAAATAAATGCCTTTCAAAACCCAAGGATCCTTTACGATACATTTGAATATATATATACACCAGTGTAAAGGGCAAATGTCTAAAAATCTACTAAACAGCAGATTCAGAGTAATTTTGAAAAGTCAGAGAAAGAGCTCTCGCAGCATTTGGTTGCAGATGCTACTTGGTTTGATATTTTAGAGCTTTTAAGTGTGACTTATGTGTCCAAATACTTTTTGATAAAACTGTGTACCTGTATAGACCTATACGGTAGCAAAAACATGGTAGCAGAACTCATAAAGGACTCTAGTCAAACTTGCACTACCATGGATTTGAATGAAAATTTGAATGCAGCTTTAATTACATTAATCGAAAGGAACATAAAATCCTATTATGACTTTCATGGTTTCCAGCTTTTGGTGTCAGATCTGGAAAGCAATACCAGAATGTCAAAGAAAAGTACAATACATAAATGCAAAGCAGTTCATCACTCAGGAAACAATGTAAAGTAACAGTTCTATAAAGACGTGAATGTGGGTCGTTTGGTCTTCACTGCTGCTTCAACACCATGAAAAATGACGATTCTAAAAGTCACTTATCAAGACACAGTGATAAAATATCAATATTGGGGCCACATTAAGCAGGATAATATTCTGTCTGCCTTGATTTGTATTGAGTATGTGTCTGCTGCCCGGTGCTTGACGTAATGAACTCGCCCACAAATCAGGCCTTAATGGGGCCCTACTTATATATACTGCTTAATTAAAGGTTGTGGGCTTATTAACATGTGTCAGCGGTGGCGGCCGGGCGAGATTGAATCTGTTCGTACGGTGCCAGGTTGTAAAGGTTTTATAGATAACCTATCATTATTAAACCCCATTGCTTAATATCAGATCTTAATAACCTGTCATTTTCATTGATGATGATTTTCTTTATGGGAGGCCATTATGGCCCAAAGTTG
The DNA here is from genome assembly GCA_021397915.2 of Tor tambroides. Classification (NCBI taxonomy): domain Eukaryota; kingdom Metazoa; phylum Chordata; class Actinopteri; order Cypriniformes; family Cyprinidae; genus Tor; species Tor tambroides. The sequence continues at coordinate 106,978 of JAFVLL020010319.1, forward strand.
CGGCTGTTTGGGAAAAAGCTGTTTGGGACTCTCGGCACCTCAGCGCTTATGACTCTCGTGTGCTCATTGAACTTTCTGTCTTTTATGCGACGAGAGAGCATCAGTGAGTAGTGACCAGAGGGCTTTTAGCTCAGAACAGCCCAGCTGAGATGAGCCTTCATCTGTTTCTCTCTGTGTACAGTTCAAGAGA